>ML251030.1:25024-40650 GCA_005239495.1 Nicotiana undulata | reverse complement strand
AGCGTATGAAGGATTTAGTTGAATCCCACCACAGTATGGTGGCAGTGATAATGTGTGGGCATCGTGAGTTATTATTTGTCTTGATCTTTGGCTTTGAGCCATGTGGGGGAGTCCGCTAATGATAGTTGATTACACGATAATGTGTTGTATTGGTTTCGGTTCGAGGTATGTTGGTTAATCAGTTATGACCTACAGAGGTAGAGTCTGAGAATGACTCGAGTGATGGAAATTTCTTCGATACAAGTTGTAATGTACCTTACGGATGGTGGAATTCATTGAATGATGGAGTTGTACTGGTAAGTGTAGAGTGTGCAATGTATGTTGTGCTTGTTGCTTCAAAGGTGTGGATTACTTTCCTAGTATGTGGATTGCAAGCGGGATCAGGCCGTTCTGTTTACTTGGTTAGTATAATTGAAATTGCGTAGAGTAAATGACGTTCGAGAATGGTTCAGACGGATTCAAGGTTATATGTAGCGATCGAGGATCTTCAAGGTGTGAGAAAGGTTAGAACTAAGATTTACGGGGAATGTGTCAAGGCTTGTGGTGTAATTGCATTATCATGGATTATATCCATCGATATCAGGAAAGTGAAGGTAATGACTTTAAATTCGCAGGAAGTCTCTTCAGGGAAAGTATTTCTAATGTGGTGCATTTGGGGATGATTGAGGGTGTATTCAGTGGCTTATGAGCCTTATACTGTATATTTTATGCTCGGGTTTCGTGCGGTAAGTCTAGATTGAGAATTGCGGTATTATCGCAAGAAGAAGTATCAATTCGAAGGTAAGTCAGAAGGAACTTGGATAAATAGGACAATTTGGTAGTACGTCGGATCGGCATGATAAGGGATATGGTTAGTTCTTTGGGTGTTTATAAGGTAATGTGTTGTTAATGGTGTTTTCTTAGCAATTCTCTTGGAATTTTGTGGCATGCGTAGCGTAGTTAAGTTAGAAGGATTCAGTCCTGCCGGTTTGGTGTTGTACAAAGGTGATTTAGAGAATCCTTGATGGTTTCTACCACGGTTAGATATGTATATTTTCTATTGGCGTGAGGGCCATGTGATATATAGTGATTTTGCTTCTAAAAGGGATCAATGGAAAGTTTTTGGCTAGTTGGGTACGTAGTTGTTTGTGGCTCGGAAAAGAGCATGAAGTTCTCATATTTATCATAGGATTGCATGGCGTACGCGGTATTTTGTGTATAGTGGAGAGTGGCATATGTGAGGTCACAGTTCAGTTTTGGAAGGAAGGTCAGAACTGGCAGTTTCAGATGATTAGGTAAAGGATACCACTATTGGGTGGCTGGATGAGAGTATACATTCATAAAGGACAATGTGTATGGCAATGTGTTTGAATAAGGATGCTTCATTGGTGTTACGACGCTCTCTTGTTGGATCGACTGCTGGTATTCAAGGTTTCTTGGTGACACAAAGGAACTATGGGGGTATCTCTCGTGGAATGATGAAGTATTAGGGGCGTGTTATATGTTTCAGTGGTAGAAATGGGATCAGATATGGTAATTGGTGCGCCTCATGGGTTTTGAGACTGGGAGTTTTCATGAACAAATTATTTTTATAGTTGTGAACTACGAGGATGCGAGCAAAGCTAGTCAGGTGTCAGTTATGAACGTTCGGAGAGTTATTGGTAGGCCAGTATGGGTGTGTGGTCTGCACCGAGTCGGAATTATTGACTCCGAGTTGCAATTGTTGAGGGAGGTACCATTTGGTTGTCACTGAGCTTATCCGTGTTTTGGAGTGATCTATGAGTTACCTTTCGGCGTTTCGAGAAGTTGTGATCAGTGGTTATATATGTGCATGAGGTGTAGTTCTATCGGGCGCTTTATTAGCTAGATTTGAGTGAGGTAAGTAACTGGGTGTAGTAGGATTGAGAGGTATTGGTTATTTTCTTTCTGGTTCGGGTGGCATGGTATCGTCCGATTTCCCCGTGGTTATGATAATGCACTTTGAGTAATTGATGTCGAATTTCGCATGGTTATTGATTTTGAGCAAGGTGGCGTGGAGTATGTCAGGTGGTCCAGCGGTTGGAGATCACGCTTTGCAACTTATTAGGTAGAGGTATGATCCTTGGTGTCGAATTTGTGTGATATGGTTTCACGATGTGTGTCAGGCTCTTAGCAAGGTGTTGAGATGGTACTTGTTAATTGCAGGATAGTCCTCTCGTGTGAGTCTTCTTTATTTTATAAATTGAGCTTTTGGGATGTTATTATTGTGAGCACGAGTTGCACAAGTTATGGCTCTGGATGGTATTGATACTGATCGAATGAATGGTTGTTTTTTTCTACGTGTTTCTTTCATCAACGACACCATATGAAGGTGTTAGAGCGAGGAATGGTCTAGTAGGAAGGTATGTACTGGTATTGAGAGGTTTCAGCAGCTATCGTGATTAGGAGTTATCACTATGAGTGGTTGAGACACGCAGTATATTATGTGATTTCACCTTGGGTTACGGATATGGTTTGATACAGCGTGTTCAGACTATTTCAGCTTATAATCGTGGAAATTTGATCTTGTGAATTGACTCAGAAGTGAAAATGTAGTTCTAAGGTTTATGGGTCAGGATTTGATAATGCAATTTCAACTGTGTTGTGCTATTAGACCTATATGGTGTAAGGTGACGTGGGATCACCTCCGATCATGTGCATGGTAGGTTACACAACAATTTTGGCGGTGTTTGGAAAGACTCTAGGCACGTTCGAGGACGAACGTTTGTTTATATACAAGAATAATGTAACGACCCGGTATGTCGTTACGTAAAACTTGCATTAAAATTCTTGTTATTGACTTGTTATGGATTGGATATATTGTTATTGATGTGTGAGAGTTGTTAGGCTTGGAATCGGAATGGTTGCAGTGATGATTTAGTCACTTAGTCCTTAAGAATGACCTTAAAATGGGAAAAGTAAACTAAGAGTTGACTTATTGGTAAACGACCTGGGAATGCGGATTTTATGGCTCGGGTAGCTTCGTTAGGTGATTTGGGGCTTAGGAGTGTGTTTAGAACAATTTTGTGATGTCCGGTGTAGAATTATGCTTGAATTGGCGGAAGTTAGTTTTTGGCGATTTCTGGACGACAATGGAAAATAAGTTATCGGGATCGGAATGGAATTCCGGAAGTTGGACACAGGTTCGTAATGTCATTTTGGATATGTGTGCAAAATTTCAGGTCAATCGGATGTGTTTTGGATAGTTTCGGCATCGTTAGTAGAATTTAGAAATTTCAAAGTTCATAGGCTTGAATTCGATGTGATTTAGTGTTTTTGCGTTGTTTTTGGTGATTCGAAGGCTCGAATAAGTTTGTGTGATATTATGGGATGTGTTGGTATGTTTTAGTTGAGGTCTCGAGGGTCTCGGGTGAGTTTCGGGGTGGGTTCGGGCCATTTCTAGGCCATTTCTAGTTGCTGGTTTTTGGCTTCAGGGGTGTACAGTGCGATAGCACTGATTTGGATGCGTTAGCACAGAGGAAATTTGGAAAAATCTAATTGTGCTGTGCGATCGCACAAGGCTTCCCGCGATCGCACAGAGTAAATTCTCTGCTGCACTATCCCAACTTTGGAAGCTTATAACTCACAATCTATAAGGAATTTGAAGATGATCCAAAAATAAAAGTATTAGCTCTTGATGTCTAGTGTTCAGAAAGTTAAGCCAATTGGTATTTGGAGTTTTGTAAAAAAAGTTATGACCATTATACTAGAGGCTATACGGAAGAGTTGGAGAAGGCTGTTGGAAAATCGTTCAGTGCTATCGCACCTGAGGGGCTGCGATCGCACTGAGTATTGACCTGGACAGTATTTAAATATTTCCTCCGCGACTTAAACCCTCTTTTTCACCATTGTTGTACGGAAAAGAGCTCTTGGGGGCGATTTTGAAGAGGGAAATTCTTGTTCTTCATAGAGGTAAGTGTTCTAATCATTAAAACTCGATCATGGGTGATTATAGAGCATAAAACCAGTGTAAATTCATGGAAAATTAGTAGAAAAATTGGGTTTTAGGGCTTGAGATTTTGAGACCTTCAAAGGTCGATTTGAGGGGTCAAACGGACTCCGAATTTGGTGTTCTTTATATGTACGGACTCGTGGGAAGATCAAGAACACTTTTCTGTAAAAATTTCTAAGTTTCGGGACGCGGGCCCGGGGGTCGGGTTTTGACCGAATTCGGATTTTTGAGTAAAATTAATATATTTCTATTGGAAATTGTTCCTCAAGCCCATATTGATGATAAAAAATCTGAACTTGGTAGATTTAGAGCCTTCGGAGGTTGATTCGAGAGGCAAGCGCATTGCGGAATAGTTTTCGGGCTAGTTTTGAGGTAAGTAATGTCTTTAAATCCTGTCCTGAGGGTATGAAACCCCGGACTATGCACCCTTTCACGGGTTTTGAAATAAAAAGGTGGAAACTTTGGAACATGGTTCCTAATTTGGGCGACTATTGAGTTGCGAAACCGATTTTTAAGCCTTTGCTTAAATAGTATTTATACATTATGATATGTTTTGGGCTGTAAGCCATGTTTGGGGCCTAGTGCCGATTTGTTTACCCCTTGGGGGATGTTTTTACTATTTTCCTCACTGATTTGTTATGATTTTTCACTCAGTATTTTCTGTGAAATTGTTTTGACACTCAGAGTATTTTGATACTACTTCTTGAAAATGAAATACTGCTTTTGGGTCGAGAACCCGGTATATTTATGGCCTGAAGGGCAATTGAGAGTGTCTAACTGAGTGAGACTGCTGGCCTATATTGTGAGGATGATATGATATGAGTGAGGCTGTAGGCCTATATTGTGTGTGAATTATGCCATGCTATGGCTTATTATTGCGCTTGGGCAGTAGGAGCCCCTCCGGAGTCTGTAACACACCCCCAGTGAGCGCCGGTACCGAATGAGTGATGCCCGCGGGGCTTATGAAGAGTGACTGTGAGGATGCCTGATGGGCAGAGTGATTGTGAGGATGCCTGATGGGCAGAGTGATTGTGAGGATGCCTGATGGGCAGAGTGATTGTGAGGATGCCTGATGGGCAGAGTGATTGTGAGGATGCCTGATGGGCAGAGTGATTGTGAGGATGCCTGATGGGCAGAGTGATTGTGAGGATGCCTGATGGGCAGAGTGATTGTGAGGATGCCTGATGGGCAATGGTTACGATAAATGATTTTGGCCCGAGGGGCAGTTTTATGAAAGATTTTACTGAGTTTTCAAACTATGATTTACTTCGTTTTCACACTGGTTTTACTGAGAATTTTACTGAGATATACTGATATTGCACTTGTTTCGAAGGTTTTTCTGAAAACTGATTTCGAACTCATTATTTGATGAATGTCACGTGGTGACTTGGTGTTTTACTGGTTTGTGGAATTGTGTACATGTTCTGTGTGTTTATATTACTCAGACTGTGATTTATTTTCATTACTACTGAGTTGGCGTACTCATAAAGACTCTCTGTGCCTATGTGCACAAATCCAGGTACTAGTTAGCAGCAGTAGCTGACGCAGTTTGATAGCAGCATTTTCACGGGATTTTGAGGTAGCTGTCCAGCGTCCTCAACTTCTCCATTTCCCTTCCCTATTTAGCTTTAGTATTTGATTCAGAGACATATATTATAGTTTTAGCAGAGTTAGATTTATTTATTCGTAGATGCTCATGACTATTGACTCCAGTTCTTGGGAGGTTGTTTAGGTTAATATGGGAAAGCTAATACTTAATTATATTAATTATGATGTGGTTGCTTGCTTATTATTTAATTGTGAACTATTATAATTGAATAAACGCGCAGTAAGGTGATGGTTGGCTAGACTAGTTCCACGATAAGGGCAAGGGGAAATGGTCCTTTCGGGTGGCTGCATTTAGTTTTCCTGTATTCCATGCTGATCCGCCATTCGGTGACTGTACGAGTTGATATCAACTCGTTCTTCTCATTTTATATAATAGTCATTCCGCCTTTTTTCGGTACACACTAGACGGGGCTCACCCAATTGCCGTCAGAGATGGGAAAGATGATGCTCGCATCCAGCCACTTAATCACCTCCTTTTTCACTACCTCCTTCATGTTCGGGTTCAGCCATCATTGATGTTCCCCGGAAGGTTTGTGTCCTTCTTCCAGAAGAATTTTGTCCATGCAAAAAGCTGGGCTGATACTCTTTATGTCTGCCATGGTCCAACCAATGGCAGCTTTGCACTCTTGCAACACTTTCAGTAATTGTTCAACCCGCACAACTAACAAACCAGATGATATGATAACATGCAAAGTAGAATTGGGACCCAAGAAAGCATACCTGAGGTGAGCTGGAAGTGGCTTCAGATCTAGTTGTGGTGGTGTCTCAATTGATGGTTTTGCTGGAATAGAGGGGATTAAATCGAGGTTCCCTATTCCAACATCCTTGACCTTCAAGTGACATGACCATCTCTGTCAACCCTTCGCCATCCATTTCCCATAAATTTGTCAAACAGGCTCCAACAGATCTTTGGCATTGAGGGTCTCATCATCATCATGTAGAATCACATCCACCGCCTCCATTAGTGAGCAATTTGCATATTCATTGGGTCTCCTCATGGATTGTTGGACGTTGAATATCACTTCTTCATCGTTCAACTTCATTTTTAATTCCCCAGTCTCGCAATCAATCAGTGCTCTCCTAGTGGCTAACAATGGCCTTCCCAAAATGATGGGAATCTCCTCGTCTACTTGGCAGTCCAGAATAACAAAGTCCGCAGGGAATACAAATGTCCCCACTTGCACTGGCACATCATTAAGAATCCCTATCGGTCTTTTAACCGTGCGATCAGCCAGTTGCAACAACATCGAAGTGGGCCTAGTTCTGCCAATGCCCATCTTTGTAGATTGCCAAAGGCATTAAGTTTATGTTGGCTCCTAAGTCACACAATGCTTTTGCAAATGCATAACTTCCAATGGTACACGGAATAGTGAAGCTACCTGGATCAGACATCTTTTGAGCCATGGGTCTAGTCACTACCACACTGCATGTATGTGTTAGAGTTACTGTGGACAGGTCCTAAAAGTCAAATTTCCGCGACATCAGGTCCTTCATCATCTTTGCATAGCCTGGCATTTCCCTCAAAGCATCCATCAGAGGAATATTCAATTGAATATGACAAAGCATCTTAATGAATTTCCTGTATTGATCTTCTTTCTTTTGTTTTTCTAATCTTTGAGGGAATGATGCAGGCATCACTTTTTGTCCACTGCTTGTTGGCTATTCTTTGTTGGAATTTTGTGGCACAAGAGGCGCCACTTATTCGGCAACTTGTTCACTTTCTTTGGCCTTACCTTTTTCGACCTGGGCTTATTCAACCACCACCTCAGTGATTTCTGTTGATTCATCTATCTCTACTGGAACTAGAGTGGATGGTGTAGTCTCTCTTCTAGGTTGAGCAACCTCTTGCTCCCTGTCTAGATCTCTCCTATTACGAAGACTGACTACCATGAGTTGATTCGGGTTTTGCTCCTGTGGGTTAATGTTTGTATCAGCCGGCAATTCTTCCTGGGGGCGGTTATTTAAGGCCATTGACAGTTGCCCCAGTTGAGTTTCAATACCCTTAATTGCTGAATCATGTGCTGCCAACTTTTCCTACATCTTACCATTCGTTCCAATGAGCTGCTGCAGCATACCTTTGATCTCCAGCATGTTGCTGTCTTGCTGCTGATGAGGTGGTTGATATGTCAACTGTTGCTGGTGCTGGTGCTGGTAGCCCTATTGTCTCTAATATGGAACCACATGGCCTTGGGGCCGCATACCTCTAGGTTGTGGCATGTTCAGTCTGTACTGCTGGTTAGGTGCTGGCCCCCGTTGTTGTCCTCCATGCCTCTGACCACCCAAATTGTTAACATAATTCATATCCTCTATAGGACCTTGGTTATCACCTTCTCCACTCCATGGCACACATAGGACTGGTTGATGCAAGGGGTACACGGTTCTCCATTTGTGGTATCAACAATATACAATTGCTTTGTACCCATCTCGTCGATCTTCTTCGTCAATATACTCATTTGAGTAATGAGTGTGGCTATGTTCTCTACATGTGAATTATTTGGGTAAAGATGAACTGAATGCACTATTGGTTTCAGGGTCGTACCTCTCATAATCCACCCTAAGTTCTGGGCCATCTTATCAAGAAGGATTTTTCACTCAGTGAATGTCTTGCTTAGAAAAGCGCCCCCAGCTGAAGCGTCAACATTTGCTTTCAAATTATCTGCCAGCCCCATGTAGAATCTCTGGCCGATCATCTAGTCCGGAATACCATGGTGAGGACACTTCACTACCATCCCTTTAAATCTTTCCCAAGTTTCCTGCAATGTCTCAGTGTGTTTCTGCTTATATTGCAATATCTTATCGATCTGTCTTGCAGTCTTGTTTGGCGGGTAGAACTTGTTCAAGAATTACTTGACTAATTCCTCCCATGTGGCAATGGAATTGATTGGGAGTGAATTTAGCAAAGTTTGAGCTTCCCCAGTCACAGAGAACGGGAACAATAACAGCTTGATGGCTTCCGAGGTCACATTTGGCTGCCTTTGGGTCACACAAATCAACAAGAAATTCTTCAAGTGTTGTTGAGGGTCTTCAATGTGTGACCCGAAGAACAATCCTTTATTCTGCAAAAGATGCAGCATGTTATTGGTGATCTGGAATGTCTCTTCTTGTACATGGGGCACAGCAATGGCGGTGGCCAGGTTGTCAGCTGTTAGCTATGCCCAATCATAAAGTGCAGCTTCTGGCACAAGAGGTGCCACCATGTTTGGTACATCATTTGGTACAAGAGGTACTCGGTTGTTTACGTTGATGTTATCCAGTTTTTCCATTTCAAGTTGTGGTAATTGTTTGTCCTTCTTAATAGCACTGTTTAATGCCCGAAATGTTTTCTCGGGGCCTGGGAGTACTTCAAGAAGTTCACCAGTCCTCGAATAGTTTCTAGGCATACACCTGAATCACACAAGAGTTTGAACATGAGAATTTCAATGAAAAATTGTCTAACACCATAAAAAAATTGAGCTAAACTAATAATTCTAGCAATACTTCTAAGTTGTAACAAATAACACCGTTAGCTCCCCAGCAAAGGCGCCAAAATTTGATCGCGCCCAACTGTGTCTTACAAAAGACAAAGCGGTCGTTTCAAATATAATCCAGTGTATAGTCCGGAGTCGAATCCTCAGGGAACTAACCTATCCTTTACAACTTGTTATGTTGCTAATATAATGCTCAGACAATTTCAGGATGCAAGAGTTTTATCAAGAAATGTTGGTATTTATTTAACTAAAGTAAAACAATATTAAAACTAACTATATTCTAGATTAAAAATAATTCAATGGTAAAAAGATCTAGGGTATCGATTTCCCCAATTGCCAGATTAAGTCTTAACTCTTATTCTATAATCTCGCCGTAACACTCTATGACGATTATGAGCTATGGGTTACTGCAATTATCTCTCGATCAACTACGATAATTTACTAGAGCATTCTCTCGAACTACTCTAGCTGATAATTTATAATGCTCACAATTATATCCCACCAAAGTTTCGTTATCTCTAATCCCACTTTTAAATTCAAGTAATGAATCTCTTCAATTACCCAAAAGTGGTGTTGTTTAACAACAATCTAACCTAGTATTCTTTCTCAAGCAACACAAGGCAATTAGACACGATTAATCAAGGGCCCATTCAATTAATCTCCATACAAAACGTAGTTGAACAATCATAGAATAAACTCGGCTCGATTATCACAAAATTGAGTCAAAACTTCATCTAACAATTGGTTCCATCAACCCTAGACGGATTGATTAGCTACTCATGCTAAAATACAATGGAAGCATAAAATAATTCATAATTCCCAAAATAATGATAAAAGATGGAGAATAGAAAAACTCTAATTGTAGCTTGGTCTTCTCACACTTCTTCTTGACTCCAAATTGATTCTAAAACAAGCTTAAAAACTTTATTGGACGAGTTTATAGGGTTTAAATAGGGCTAGTCTAATTTCTTCCATTTTTTTGCACTTAAGTCCCTGCATTTTCTGGGCTTTTTCGAATCGGCCGTGGCCGCGGCAGAACGCGGCGCGACCGCGGTGAATGGCATTAGTTCTGCCTCGCGTAGTTTAGCCCACCGTGTTCCAGCCGCGATTGACCGCAGTCGCGGTGGGCTTTAGTCCAGCCATCCTTGCCCTTTTCTTGCTCATTTTCACTTGGGTTCTACTTGACTGGCTTTATATTCCCCTGATTGACTCCAAAACGCTCCATAGTGTCTTCCGAACTTGGATTATTTCCTGCAAAGCATAAAAATACTAATTAAAGCATTTTGTTATCATTTTGCACTTAAAACAACACTAAAGTCTGGTTCATTAAGAATGTAAATAACGTCTATATAGCCTACTATCAATGAGCCAACATTGATTGTAAAATTCTAAAACTGGTTGTAGAAGTCATAAGATTTTCTAAGAGTCACTAGAAATAACAATACATCATTGTCCCGGAATAATAAGAAGCAACTTGTTGATCGCGAGGATTTGATGCTTGGTCGTCGCAGTCCCTTGGAGTATTTTCCTTGCATTGTACTGTTAGTTTGCCATTTGAACAATATTCTATTTTTATTCTTGCGATCATTCCATGTATTCAAATAGAGTTCGTGACTCTGTATCACCAGTCTTGGAAAGTTATTATGATTGTTGTCGCGTAGGCTTATTCCGCTTTTGTCTCGGCACTTATATTAAACTATGTTTCAAGTATCATTGTTAAGAACTGGCTTGATCGTTGTTAGTACTCGGCTTACCTAGTCGTGGAGACTAGGTGCCATCACGACATCCTACGGAGGGAAATTGGGGTCGTGTCACCTACGATGTAAACAAGACTTGGTGGATATGGATTATACTGAGGACACGAGGGCTGTAATAGGCAGTGAGATTATTAAGAAAGTGGTCAATACTTAGTATAACTTCCAATATGGGACAGTTAGTCTACTTTAGCCCGAGGCTCTTGCTTAAAAATAGTAATGTTAATGATATTTGCAGCACATAACCCTTCAATGTCTTAGCTCCCCTCCACACACACCCTCCCCAAACACAAGCCCTTGTTACTCGTGTCCACAGGAATAACTCCACCATAGGTTTATGTGGAAGGAGAGTGTACACAAGGGTAGATCTAGGAATTTAAGAAGATGAGCATACTATTTCAAAGAGGTGGATCCAAGATTAAAATTCGATGGATTTAACCTTTAGGTTCTTAACATTAAGACAGATTATATTTTTGAAATTATAGGTTCAATCTTTTCATAATTTTCTTAATGATTTTTCCATGTTATAGAAAGTTAGGATCTATTGTACCGTACCCATTGACACATACTACATCCTCCATTGCCACTAATTTTAATGTATACATTTAGTTTAATATATAAAATTTTAATGTAATGGAGAATAGGGATTTCAATGTATCAGACTAGGGTTTTAAAAACAAAACCAGTATATATATATATATATATACACACACACACTTAATAGTGTGTATTCATTATAAAAAAATATATAAAATGGACAAGAACTTAAAAAGCTCATAAAGTGGCTTTAGGCCACCGATATGGGAAAGTCCCACATTCCTCTAAAATTAAGAAACTACTTCCTTCACACATTTCTTCTACCTTTTTCTGTTATGGAAAGAAGGCAGTATGTCAAGTATGCACCATGGTAGTACTATAATCCAGGCTAAACAATGACAAAGAAAAAAGATCGAGGTTTCAATAAAGATTTCCTTGTCCAATCCATAGCTTCATATCTTCCCTTCTTGCATTCATGAATTATCAATTTATTGCACATGGACCCAAAACTTGTGCCGACTAAGTTCACATACTTATTTATTTATTTATTTAAAACCAACCACCCAGGTTTTTATCTCATGTGGTGTTGGGGGTTTTGGAATAGACGCCTACCCTGTTTATTCATTAGCAAAATAGTACACGGAGGGGGACATAAACCAAAACCTCTCATAAAAACATTGTCACTAGAAAAGATTAAATGGCTAGACCTATTAAGACATAAAAGAGCTACTATCATAGGATATATTCGGAACAACAATATCTCTTTCCTTATCGTTTAAGGAGGTTCAAAGAACCATTCTGAATGTTTCTTTGGTCTGAAATTTGGGATCGGCCTTCCATCCATATTCATGGCTTTTTGGCTTCAGGGGGAAGATCAGATTCGTTGAGGAAGATGGCCTGCTGCGTGAGAGTAGTGGCATGTTTGGACAAAGCATCTGCCACTTCATTTCCTTCCCTGTAACAGTGTTTGATCTTGATGCCATGTTGTCTCCATGGTGTATTGTATATCCCTTGGATCATGTTGACAACCATAAGAGAGTCAAGTTCCAGTATTAGGTATCAACAATTATGGTCACAACACCAAAGAATGGCAAATAAGGCCGCTTGCACTCCATAGTAATTGTTAGTCAAGAAATGTACTAGTGCGGTGAAGGCCATCACCATTTGGCCATTTCTTTTCCTAACAACACCCCAATGCCTGCTTTTCCTGCATTTGCCATGAATCTTCCGTCTGTGTTTATTTTTCATTGGTTACTGTCAGGGGGTTCCCAGAGAACCATAATACTTTTCAGTCTTATCTTGTAGTCTTCTGCCACCTTGCATACATTGTTCCATGTCCCATTCCAGTCCATCTGGCAGTATTTTTGGCCCATGGACATTTTTACCTGAAAAAGAACATATTGGCATATTCTAAAAATGGAGATAGCTTTCTTACCATATTTCTTACCACACATGGCCTTCCATATCTCCTAACATATTATGGTTGGAGTGATTTGCAGAAGGAACTTATGGACATTGTTTTTCGGGTGTCTGATCCACCATTGATTTATGATTTATAGAATATTCCTTCTTGTGGTCCGAAAACCTAGAGGAGTGGACATAGTGTTCCATACCTTCTTTGTTGTGACGCTATTTGCGAAGACATGATTGATGGTTTCCTCTTCTGGGACCCTCAACAAAAAAAACTTGATATAATGTTAGAACCGAATATTAGCACAATATTATCATTATATCAAGTTGTTGGTCTCTTCATTTGCTCTTTTTCCAGCACCCAAGGGCAGCATCTCAAGGTTATACACATCTCTTCATTCTACTTATTGAAGGAAGTAGTGCATTTATCTATTTTTTGTTTAGCCAGTGTTGTGTACCCCATATACAATAACACATAATAAGACACAATATACACATATTAAATAATAATAATCTTGAGTAAGAGTTGAACTGAGTTAGGGTTAAACACATACCGTCAGCCACGATAGCACCCATGACCTCAACAATAGAATTGGGTTTTGATAATTAGGATATTCCACATCTATTTATAGAGAGCCCTAACCATGTTAATACTTGTTGGGCCTTACTTATTTATACATGACATTTTTTTGTCTTCTAGTCTTAGGTCACGCGCAGTGCACGTCAATTCTATCTTAATGAGTATAAATTTTAAAAAGAATAATATTGAGTTATAAAATAAAAGTGTCATTTCCTAAAGATGATCATGACTATTAGTTGTATATAACTCATTCAATAATTAAAGAAATTATCTCAGAAGTCCTTAATCATCAATAATTGAACTTAACAATTGTTCCAGGTTTGTAATTTTATAATTTTAGTTTCATGACAATGTAACGACCCGATCGGTTGTTCCGAGAGTTTAGTCCCATTTTCCTATTTCTGCTTTATTATGTGTTGTTCAGCTCTTTTATGTTGTTTTGGGTCGATTGGCTCTGGTTCGAAGTGATTGTGGAGAGAAATGAGACACTTAGTCTCTTAAGTTGGTTAATTAGTTAGAAAAGTCAATCGGAAGTTGACTATTAGGTAAACAACCTCAGAATGTGGATTTTACGGGTTGGATAGCTTCGTTAGGTGATTTGGCACTTAGGAGTGTGTTTAGAATGTGATTCGGAGGTCCGGAGTAGAATTAGACTTCAATTGGCGAAATTCGACTTTTGGCGATTTCCGGTCGGCAGTGGAAAATTAGCTATTGGGGTCGGAATGGAATCCCGAAAGTTGGAACAAGTCTGTAGAGTCATTGGGATGTGTGTGAAAAATTTTAGGTCTTTCGGGCGTGGTTTGGTTAGTTTCGGCATCGTTGGCGAGTTTTGGAAGTTTAGAAATCCATAGGCTTGAATCATGGATCGATTTGGTGTTTTGATGTTATTTATGGTGTTCCGACAGTTTGACTAAGTTCGGGTGATCATATATGACTTGTGGGTACCATTGGTTGAGGTCCCGAGGGCCTCGGGATGAGTTCAAATGGTTGACATATGAGTTTTTGGCATTGGAGTGTGCTGGTGTGATCCTGTTCTATGATTTCGCAGGCGCGGATTAGTCGTTGCAGGTGCTCAATTTGGGCTAGTGGAGGTTCATCGCAGATGCGGAGGTGTTACCGCACCTGCGAGCCCGCAGGTACGACTGTTTAGACGCAGGTGCGCAAAAAGGAAAAATTAATAGGAACCGCAGATGAGAACCTGGGACCGCAGGTGCGGGTCCGCTGGTGCGAGAAAGAGGACCGCAAATGCGATTTCACTGGGCAGAACATATAAATAGTAATCTTCGCAAAGTTTTGGCTTATTTCATCAAATTTCATACGGGTTGGAGCTTGTGGGAGCGATTTGAAGAAGGATTTCAAGGGAATTTCGTGGAGGTAAGATTTTTGGTCCTAAAACTCATTTCTATGGTGTTATTTGACTGATTAGATGTGAAAATTATGGAAACTAGTGGCTAAATTTAGGGGTTTAGGGCTTGAGATTGGAGACTTTAAATTAAGGAATTGAGACGTCCTTTGCGGTTGGATTTTTTATGTAATTGGTATGTATGAACTCGTGAGAGTGTAAGGATTCTAGTTTTGCGATTTTTATCGAAATTCGAGTCATGGGCCCGGGTGCCGGGTTTGGTCAATTTTGGGATTTTTGATGTAATTCGATTATATTCGAGTGGGCTTTGTTCCTTTAGCATATATTGATGATATTAATATCGTTTTGGTTAGATTCGGAGTAATTGGAGGCCGAGTCAAGAGGCAAAGGCATCGCGGATTAGGATTTTGGCCGGTTTGGGGTAAGTAACGATTGTAAATTTAGACCTGAAGGTATGAAACCCCGATATTTCGTATTGTTTTGATAAATGAGGCGACGCACATGCTAGGTGCTGAGCGTGTGGGCGTGCACCTGTAGGGATTGTGACTTGGTCCATCCCGT
Organism: Nicotiana undulata; assembly: GCA_005239495.1. NCBI lineage: Eukaryota > Viridiplantae > Streptophyta > Magnoliopsida > Solanales > Solanaceae > Nicotiana > Nicotiana undulata. Next base: position 25,421 of record ML251030.1, on the reverse strand, counting down.
AGAGACTATTAAGCCGCGTATTTGATTTGAAATCATATGATATCCCGTATTTTAGGGGTTTATACTATATTTGGGTTGTACGCCATGTTTCGGGCCTTGTGGCGACCTGTTTGGACCCTCGGGGGTATTTTACTACTATTATCACACTATTTTGATAGAAAAATATAAACTCAGTCATGATTTATACTTGTTCACTGTTTATTCAAGTTTATCACTCTGATTTAAATAACGAAAGATATTTTGGGCTTAGTCCCCGTGATTTGTGATGAGTTTCCCGAGTGGCTAGTAAGGATGTGACTGAGTAAGGCCGAGATCCGGATTTGTGAGGATAGTGATGGATCGGGTTGCACGCCGCAATGATATATATATATATATATATATATATATATATATATAT
>ML251030.1:0-24843 GCA_005239495.1 Nicotiana undulata | reverse complement strand
ATGTTATATATATATATATATATATATATATATATATATATATATATGGATCGGGTTGCACGCTGAGCGAGATATATTGGATCGGGATGCACGCCGTAGCGAGATATATTAGGTCGGGCTGCACGCCGTAGTGATATAGCACTTGGGCTGTAGGAGCCCCTTCGGAGTTTGTACACCCCCAGTAAGTGCAGTCGACTTTTATGGACCGGGTTGCACGCCGCAGCGGTTACTATATGGATCGGGCTGCACGCTGCAACGGTTATTATATGGTACTTGTTGAGTGAGAGTGCTGAGTGTGAGCATTGACTGCTGAGAGTTGAGTCACGAGTGACTAAGAGGCTTTCCCGAGAGGCTTTTTTTGTGAGTGATACCATGCCCGAGGGGCTTATATTTTATGAAACTACTATTTTCATTCTTCTTTACACTGAGCCTCGAATGATAATGTTGAGCAAATTTTTTATACGAGATTTTAAATGGAAAACTGGAGTTTTTATGAAATGTACGGAATGTAGATTCCTGAGTTGATCCATTTATTTCTATTGTCTCTTATTATTTGGATTTACATGATTTTTAAATGCTCGTCATTGCACTCAAGTCTTTAGTTATTATTGTTACTTACTGAGTTGGCGTACTCACGTTACTCCCTGCACCTTGTGTGCAGATTCAGGTGTCGGGGCTGAGTGATAGCTGACTTACTCTCTTAGGAGCATTCTCGGAGACTGCAAAGTAGCTGCACAGCGTCAGCAACCTACCCTTTCTCCTTCATATTCTGTCATTATATTTTATTTCCCGATTTTACTTGTATTACGGAACTAGTACCATATTGTATTACTTTTTAGTTGCTCATGACTGATGACTCCGGGTGCTGGGGCTGTGTCTAAATGTTTTATCCACTTTTATTATAAATGCTTTAAAGCGGAATTTTAATGAAATATTGGATAACTTATGTATTAAATGGAAATCTCTTATGTTATTCTCGGTAAATTGACTAGCCTAGTATCACAATAGGCGCCATCACGACCGGGTTGGGTTTCGGGTCGTGACAAGTTGGTATCACAGCCTAGGTTACATAGGACTCACCAGTCATGAGCAGGTTTAGTAGATTCTTGTGGATTGGTAAATAGACATCTGTACTTATCTTTGAGAGGCTGCAAAACCTTTAGGAAATCCCAAATTCTTGAATTCTTGTCGTGCGAATCCATTTATTTAGCCAAAAGCGTAACTCTTTGAATTCCTTTCATGTGTTCGAATGCGCACGTGAGTGCTCGGTATCAGTTGTGCATCGACGGTTTGTGATTTCCATAGGTGAGGTGCGAGATGTGATTTTAGCATGTTTATAATGGGCCAGTCTGGAGGACTTGAGGCCGGGTTTTGTTTGTGGCTTGAGTGCTGAGATTTCGATTATGTGAGCACATGTATTTGGGACTTATATGTCTGTTTGTGTCCTTATTGGTGGAATTTTGTGACTGGATGACTATGTGGTGAGTGTGAGTCGATGGTGAGATTTGTTCATATTGTTTTACTGTGACAAAAAGAACCGGCTGGAGATGTAGCAAGAACCATTGAGTGTATGACTTCTGTCTTGAGAGTTGTCATATGGCATCAAGTTGTGAATGTATTGAAGGACCTCTCATGTAGTTTAGTTGTGGAGGGAAGTGGAATCTTCCTGTTCTGTTATGAGTTCCTGGTGATGTCTTTTGGGCTAACCAATGCCCCAACAACGTTCATATATTTGATTAACAGTGTATTCCAACCGTATTTGTACTCCTTTGTTATTGTATTCATTGATGGCAGCCTGGCATACTCACGTAGCCAGGAGGAGCATACTCAGCATTTGAGGATGGTATTATAGAGATTGAGGGAGGAGGAGGTTATGTAAAGTTCTCCAAGTGTGAATTTGGCTCAAGTCAGTAACATTCTTTGGACACGTGGTGTCCAGTGAGGGTATCCAGGTGGTCAGACGAGTGTGGAGAGAGCTTTCAGAAGCTCAAGAGTGCTTTGACCACAGCTCCAGTGTTAGTTCTGCCCTCAACTTTCGGTTCTTATATCGCATATTGTGATGCCTCCTCGAGGGTAGGCATATGTTGCGTTTTAATGCAGGAGGGTAAAGTGATTGCGTAATAGCTATGCTTTTTTGAAGGGTATAGAGAGATATCAGTTTGAGGCTAAGCAGGTGGGGTTATTTCCCGCGGGGTGTCCTGAGGTTGTGTGATCCTTAGGTGATTTTGTAGCAAGTCCTCTTTTACCAGTAAATGATATATGTTGTAATTTGAGTTTAGATCGCTTGTGGAAGCTGGCACGACTATTGCAATGGAGAATGCGAGATTTACAGATGATTTGAGATATTATATGGTTTGTGTCAAACGAGCTTATGAAGGAATTAGTAAATTTCAATGTAGTATTGTGGCGGTGGTAGCGTATGGGCATTGTGAGTTTTCGTGTGTTTTGACCTATGACTTTGAGCTAATTGGGGGAGTCTACTATTGATAAGTTGATTGCGCGACTAAGTGTCATATCAATTTAAATTTGAGGTATACTGGCGAATCAGTTGTGACGTACAAGGGTTGAGATCGGGATGACTTGAGTAATTAAATTTTGTGGATACAGGGTGTTATGTACTCTATGGGTAAATGTGTTTATTTGAAGGATTGAGTTGTAATTGTAAAGGGTGTAGCGTGTGCGGAGTAGGAAATTGCTTGGTTGCTTTGAAGAGTGGATTACTTCCTAGTATGTTGGTGTGCAAATGAGGCCAGGGCGTTTGGTCAGTTTGACAAGCTTAATTGATAATTGCGTAGAGTGGATGGCTCTCGAGAATAGTTCTTATGGATTCAAGGTTATATGTAACAATTGGGAATCTTCAAGGTGTGTATTTGGCTAGAAACTGAGATTTACGTTGGAGGGTGTCAAGACTTGTGGCATTTCTACATTATCATGGATTCTACATATTAGTATCAGGAAAGTGAAGGTAATGGCTTTAGATTCGCAGGAAGTCTCTTCAGGGTAAGTATTTTGAATGTGGTGCTTTTGGGGATATTCGAGAGAGTATTCAGCGGCTTATGAGCCTCAGAAGGTATGGTTTTATGCTTCAATCTCGTATGGTGAGTCTGGGTCGAGAATTGCGGCATTATGGCAAGGGGAAGCATCTACTCGAGGGTAAGTCAGAAGGAACTTGGATAAATGGGACATCTTGGTAGTAGGTCGGATCAACATGGTAAAGGATATGATTAGTTCTTTGGGTGTTTTTGAGGTAATGAGTTTTTACAGGTGTCTGTTGGCAATGCTCTTGGGTTTTGGTGACCTGCGTAGCTTGGTTGAGTTAGAAGGATTCAGTCCTGATGGTTTGGTGTCGTACAAATGGGATTCAGAGAGTTCTTGATGGTTTCTACCACAGTTAAAGATGTATATTTTCTACTGGCGTGATGAGCATGTGATGTATAGTGATTTTGCTTTTAGATGGGATCAAATGGAAAGTTCCTGGCTAGTTGGGTACGTAGTTTCTTGTGGATCAAAAGGGATTATGAAGTTCTCATATTTATCTTAAGATGTCATGGTGTATGTGGTTTGTTGCGTAGGGTTGAGATTTGCATGTGTGAGGTCACGGTTTAGTTCTGGAAGGAAAGTCATAAATTCTTAGGCAGCATGAGCAGTTTCGGATGACTAGGTAAATGATATCACTAATTGGTGTGGCTTAATGAGAGTATACATTCCAGAAACGACAATATGTTTGATTTAAGGGTGTTTCATGGGTATTGCGGCGCTCTCTTGTTGGATCGATTGCTTATATTCAAGTTTTCTTGGTGGCACAGAAGAATTATAGGGGTATCTCTCGTAGAATGAGTGAGTATTAGAGGTGTGTTGCATATTTGAGCGGTGGAGTTGGGGTCAGATATGGTGGTTCGTGCGCTTCATGGGATTCGAGACTAAAAGTTCTCATAAATAGGCTATTTTGTGGTTGTAGACTGAGAAGATGTGAGCAAGCTAGTCAGATGTTAGTATACGCCATGATTCAGTCATTATGAACTTCCGGAGAGTTATCTATCTGTTGCGGGTGGCCAGAGTTGATTTAGGGTTCATTAGAAGGCCCAATATGGGTGTGTGTTCTGCACCAGATCGGAATTGTTGACTCCGAATTGCTATTGTTGAGGGATGTACCATTAGATTGTCATGGAGTTTATTTGCGTTCTAAAGTGAACTATGAGTTACCCTTCGGTTTTGTGAGGAGTTGTGATTGTTGGTTATATGCACATATGGTGCGGATATGTTTGGGCTTTATAATGGCATTTGATAAAGGTAAGTAACTGGGTATTGTGGGATTGAGACGTATTGGTTAGGTTCTTTCGGGTTCGTGTGGCATGGTATCATCTGATTCCCCGTGGTTATGGCAATTCACTTGGAGTACTTGATGTCAAATTGCGCATGGTTATTGATGGTGGCTTGAAGTATTTCATGTGGACCAGCGTTTGGATGGGATCACACATTGTAGCGGAGTTATGTAGAGGTATGACCATTGGTGTCAGATTCTTGTGTTTTGATTTTACGATGTGTGCTAGGCTCTTAGCATGGTGTTGTGATGATACTTGTTAATGGCAGGATATTCCTCTCGTGTGAATCTTTTCTATGATTTGAGTACGTTGGGATGTTGCTATTAGGTGCACGAGTTGCACAGGGTATGGCTTTGGATTGTATTAATGTGTCGTGTCATCAGAGTGGTCGTGTTGGATGAGAAGAGGTCTTTGGACCTAGAATGAATACTATCAAAAGTGTCTACATCATGGTTGGAAGGATAATATCGGAAGTCGGCTTGGAAATCTACTATAGTTCGTGTCGGAGAAGGGGGAGCTCCATGAAAGGCTGAACGGACGAATGGTTACTAGTTTCTGTGTGTTTCTTTCATCATTGGCAGTATAAGAAACTGTTAGAACGAGGCTTTGCTTGATAAGAGGTTATTTACCGGTATTGGGTGGTTTTGAGCAGCTATTGTGATTAGGAGTTATCGCTATGAGTGTTGGAGTCATGCGGTATATCATGTGATTACATCTTGGGTTACGGATAAGGCTTGATACAACGTGTTCAGACTTCTTCAGTTTATAGTCTTGGAATTTTGGTCTTGTAAATTATTTCAGAAGTGGAAATTTGGTTCTAAGGTTTATGGGTTAGGTTGGATTTCGATATTTCAACTATGTTATGCTATTGGACACATATGGGATAGGGTGACGTGAGATCACCCCGGGTATGTGCATGGTAGGTTACATGGCAATTTTGGTGGTTTTTGGAAAAACTCTGGGCACATTCGAGGACGAACATATGTTTAAGTGGGGGAGAATGTAACGACCTGATCGGTCGTTCTGAGAGTTTAGCCCTGTTTCCCCTATTTCTGCTTTATTATGTGTTGTTCAGCTCTTTTATGATATGTTAGGTCGGTTGTCTCATTTTTGGAGTGATTGTGGAGAGAAATGAGACACTTAGTCTCTTAAGTTGGTTAATTAGTTGGAAAAGTCTGTGAGCACGTGATTTTTACTCACCATATCATCCTATAAAAATCTAAATAAAATTAATTGACTTTATGAATTTTGTTTATTTTTAGTGATTAATTGTGATTTTTTTGCATTTTGCATATTCATCATTCATCTTGTAAAATTATTAAAATTGCGTTGCCATTATCAAAGGATTATGAACTAATTATTTATAATTAATTGAATTAAAAATGAACGAATAGTGGTTATTTGATGTAATGTGGTTTTTAACAATTAATTACTAATATTAATCATTTTTATCCAATAAATCACGAATTAGATTAGTATAAAATTAATCATTTTATCCTTAATTAATCCTTGAAGCAAGGTCAAAATTAATTGTTACATTTTAATTTAATTAGAATTAGTATTAACTAAATTAAGGATTTTAATTAAGCTTAAGATGTTTAAAAAATCCGGACCTGGGCCAAAAGAAACCAGGCCCAAACCTATCTCTACAATACCCCCATTACACCCAACCCACGAATCCCCTAACCTGGTTGACCCCAGCCCAGTTAACCAAACGGGTACCCGGTCTCACCTCCCCAAACCCCAAACGACCCTGTTTAATGAAGTGAACGAATCCCAGCCGTTGATCAAAGTAGATCCAACGGCTGGGAACTACCCAATCCTTCACTATATAACTGTTTCAAAGAACCCACCCTACCCCCATTTGGCCAAAGTATTACACCCCCACCCCCCTAACCATCTCTATCCCTCCTCTCTAGAGACTGGCCGGTCTCCGCCGTCCTCTGCCAGTTGACCACCGTCCCTCCGCTGACCAGAAATCGCCTCCGGTCGGCGGAGCTTAACCAAACTTCACCAAATTTTCACCAGATGATCACCATGGTCTCCTCAACCCTGTCCCAACGTTGATTTCCCCAAACAATCATCCGTTTGCGAGTAATTCCAAATCTAGAAATTGACGAAACCCTAAATCATGCCAACGACAATTCCAAGCGGCTGTGTGACTCAAACTCACATGAGTCTATGGCTCTTGACAAGAGCCGTCGATTCATGTGAGTAAGGGTCACTTTTGGAGGTCACCGGAGTCCGGCCAAATTCCGACAAGGCGCCGGAGTTCATCCAAACTCCTCAAACGGGTATTCCCCCTTCCTTTCTATCTGTTTCTTGCATGAATACGTTGATTTAATCACTGTTTTGTTATTGTATCACTTTGTGATTTTTGTTCATTATCTTCTTCGACCTGTTCATATTTATTCCTATTTTTACTTTAAAGCCCCAAATGTATTTAGCTTAGGATTCTTTATCACTATTTTGGTGTGATTTAACTGTTGTGTAACCAAGATTAGTATTAGGTTTCAGTTTCTTTTCTTTACTGATTTTCAGACATCTGTATGTTTGTGGATTTTTGTCAAGAAATTAGCATGAATGAACTAGTTGTTAAATCCCTGAATTCATATGTTGAAATGCTGATATTGCATCTTCAAGTGAAAGTGTAACAACCTTTGTTGCATTTTGGTTAGTTGTTTGTTCATGTATTTCCTGAGGTCGTCATTTGATTTAGCCCTTGATTTTGTTGCCTATGTTAGTAGTCACAATTAGGTGTTAACTTCCAATTAATCATAGGATAGCCTAATTTCGACTCTTAGTTTAGACTGGCATACTTAATTAACCTAAACAAACTAATCCCTACCTAGACTCAAGTAGAAACTAAAACAGACTTTGATAAGGAAATTGACTAAGCCTAATAACTTAACTGGTCTTTATTAATTAATCTAATCCTAAACGAGTTTGAAGTCAATTGGTAATTGAGAACCTAATCAACAACCTAATCCTAGTTAAGAATAACTATTGGTTTTAATTAACCAAAGTAATCTATTTAGGATTAACTAACCCTAGATAATAGTTAACCCAAAACTTAACCCTAGTCAACCTAAGGGTGATTCTAGGAACCTAGAAGGGTATTTTAGGATTTTTAGCCAAGGAATCTGGGGTGCAACAACCCCAAGAACCTTCTAGAATTAACAAATCATATTTTAGAGGGGTAAAAAGGTAACTTTAGGGGGTAGAACTTTCTAGAATGGTGCAGCTGTCCCAAAAGGATAGGGTTGACAGTTGCACCTGTACCTTCCTTCAGCCTATTGGATAAGGAATATGCTAAGCATATCCTATCAAAAATTCCCCTATATATACACACACCTTTCATCATTAGGATGAGCTCTTTTTTTACCTTTTTTGCCTAAGGAAAAGTGGGAATTCACACAGAAAAATACACCTGATTTTTCTCTGGTTTTCTTTTCAGTATTTTCTACTTTTCTAAAGGACTCTCATATTAGAACTTTATTTATCTCTAAAAATAAACAAACTCTCCTCTGCATTCCTACGCTCAAAGCAGTAAGATTTGGTCCCCTTTGGTAGCTGTTGGGTTTTTCTTCCTCTAAAATTCATCTGCGGGTTTTTCTAGTTTCAAATGGCTTACTCTAGAGTCGAAGTTTCCTGGGTTTTCTTTGAGTGTTGCTGTTTTTGCTCTGTAGGCTCTATTTTCCTATGAAATTCTAATATTCTGACTTCATTTGGTCATTCTTTTGGCTGATTTCCTTTAGAAAGAGGTATGTAACTATGCTACTTGAATGAAAGTCGCTATTTCTGGAGCTTTTCGAATATGTGTGTGCCTTTTTGGATATTCTGTTGCTCTTGGATGAACTAAAACATGAATTCCTGAAGTGGTTGTGTAGTTTGGGGCTGTTCTGCTGTATGTTTAAAGCTTAAACTCATGAGTAGGATAATCTTGCATAAAAATGTTTGTGAATGCTTGTTTAAACCCATTAAACCTTCTGTGATGTATGTAAATTCCTTAGAGTTGTTTTTTTAGTGTAAGATGATTATATAGTTGAATTTGCATTAAGGAGATGGGTCTGACCTCTCATGGTCAGATTCAATCTAAGAAAAATGAATAAAGATCTGTTTGTAATAGCTTAATTTAAACGAAATTTTCAGATTTAAAACTCGCTGAAACCTATTAAGTGTTCAGTCCCTCTGTTGGAATTTTGTGTGCAAATATGAACCTAAAATATGTGTATGGATGAGCTTGCATGTTTTTAGCATTACTGGTGTCACGACCCGAAATCCCACCTTCGGCCATATCCTCCAAAATCTGAATAGTACGCTGGGACTGTCCATCCGTCTGAGGATGAAATGTTGTGCTCAACTCAATCTTTGTGCCCAACTCTCGCTGAAATACTCTCCAGAAATGGGAGGTAAATTGAGTACCTCAGTCTGATATAATGGATAAGGGCACACCATCCAATCTGACAATCTCTCTCATATAGATCTTTGCCAAATTCACCGCTGAATAAGAAACTGACACAGGAATGAAATGTGCTGACTTGGTCAGCCTATCCACAACAACCCATACTGCATCAACCATCCTCTGAGTCCGTGGAACCCCAACTACAAAATCCATCATGATACGCTCCCACTTTCACTCAGGAAGCTGAATCTGCTGCATCAAACCACCGGGTCCTTGGTGCTCAAACTTAACCTCCTGACAATTCAAGCACCGAGCTACATAAGCTACAATATCCTTCTTCATCCTACGCCACCAATAATGCTGCCGCAAGTCCTGGTACATGTTTGCGGCGCCCGGATGAATGGTATACCGGGAACTATGGGCCTCCTGTAGTATCAACTAACGAATGCCATCCACATCGGGTACACAAATACGAACCTGCATCCTCAAAACTCCCTCGGCATCAACTGTGACCTGCTTGGCACGTCCGTGCCGAACCGTATCTCTAAGAGCACATAAACAACGATCATCATACTGCCTGGAACGAATACGATCATACAATGAAGAACGAGCGACGGTATGGGCCAAAACACTGCCACCCTCAAAAACCTCAAACCTCACAAATCGGTTGGCTAACTCCTGAACATCCAAAGCAAGAAGTCGCTATCCAACTGATAAATAGGCAAGACTACCCATGCTAACTGACTTCCGGCTCAAAGCATCAGCCACCACATTGGCCTTCCCCGGATGATAGAGAATAGTAATATCATAATCCTTTAGCAACTCTAACCACCTTCTCTGCCTCATGTTCAACTCCTTTTTCTTAAACAAGTATTGCAAACTCTTGTGATCAGTGAATACCTCACACGGTACCCCATACAAATAGTGCCTCCAAATCTTCAAGGCATGAACAATAGCTGCAAGCTCCAAGTCATGAACTGGATAATTCTTCTCGTGTATCTTCAACTGACGAGATGCATAGGCTATGACCTTGCCATCCTGCATCAATACCGCACCGAGCCCAACCCGTGACGCATCACAATACACGGTATACGGACCTGAACTTGTAGGCAATACCAACACTGGTGCAGTGGTCAATGCTGTCTTGAGCTTCTGAAAGATCGCCTCACACTCCTCGGACCATCTGAACTGAACAGCTTTCTGCGTCAACTTGGTCATCGGGGCTGCTATAGATGAAAACCCCTCCACGAACCGGCGACAATAGCCTGTTAGGCCTAAGAAGCTCCAAATTTCTGTGGCTGAAGTGGGCCTAAGCCAATCTCTAACTACTGAAACCTTCTTCGGATCCACCTGAATGCCCTCTGCTGACACAACGTGGCCCAAGAATGCCACAAAACTCAACCAGAACTCGCACTTAAAAAACTTGGCGTACAACTGCAGATCTCTCAGAGTCTGGAGAACAAACCGAAGATGTTGTTCATGCTCCTCTCGACTACGGGTAAATCAATATATCATATATAAACACAATCACGAATGAGTACAAATAAGGCCTGAATACCCGATTCATCAACTCCATAAAAGTCGCGGGGGCATTAGTCAACCCAAACGACATAACCAAAAACTTATAATGCCCATAACGAGTGGAAAAAGCCGTCTTAGGCACATTAGACGCCCTGATCCTCAACTCATGGTAACCAGATCTCAATTCTATCTTAGAGAAAACTGAAGCACCCTGAAGCTGATCAAATAAGTCATAAATCCTCAGAAAAGGATGCTTGCTCTTGATAGTAACCTTATTCAACTACCGGTAGTCAATGCACATCCTCATAGAGCCATCTTTCTTCTACACGAACAACACGGGAGAACCCCAAGGAGAAACACTAGGCCTGATGAAGCCTTTATCCAACAAATCCAGTAATTGTTCCTTTAATTCCTTCAACTCTGGTGGAGCCATACGATACGAGGGAGTAGAAATGGGCTGAGTGCCCTCATCTAATTCAATACAGAAGTCAATATCCCTGTCGGGTGGCATACCCGGCAGGTCAACAGGGAATACCTCTGGAAACTCACGAACCACGGGCACAGACTCTATAGAAGGAACCTCGACACTAAAATCATGAACATAGGCCAAATAGGCCAAACAAGCCTTCTCGACCATGCGCCGAGCCTTCATATAAGAAATAACCCTACCAGAAGAATGACTAGGAGTCCCTTTCCAATCTAAACGAGGTACTCCAGGCAAGGCTAAGATCACTGTCTTGGCATGACAGTCCAAAATAGTATGATAGGGAGATAACCAGTCCCTACCCATTATCACATCAAAGTCTACCATATCAAGAAGCAATAAATCTACCCGAGTCTCCAAACTCCCAATAACAACTAAGCAAGAACGGTAGACTCGATCTACCACAATAGAATCACCCACCGGGGCAGACACATACACAGAAGTACTCAAAGAATCACGAGGCATGCTCAAATAAGGGGCAAAATATGAAGACACATAGGAGAAAGTAGAACCCGGATCAAATAACACCGAAGCATCTCGGCTGCAAACTGAGACCATACCTGTGATAACTGCATCGGAGGCCTCAACCTCCGGTCTGGCAGGAATAGCATAACAACAGGGTGGAGCCCCTCCAATCTGGACATCCCTGGGCCTATCTGCTGCAACCTGACCTCTACCTCTCGTGGCCTGAGCTCCACCTCTATGAACATGTCCTCCTCCTCTGGCACCACGACCACCCCTAGCTGGCTGAGGGGGCGGGGGTGCACCTGATACTGGAACCATGACACGAGAGCCCTGATACGGGGGACCACTAGAAGCTCGGGGACAATACCTAGCAATGTGCCCCAGAACACCACAGGAATAACACGACCTCTGCTGATATGGATGGGGACTTTGGAACTGTCCCTGATAACCACCCTGATAACTATGAAGTGGATGCACACTGATGGTTGCTGGTGGTGCATTAACTGGAGCTGACGGTGCACCATGAGAAACCTGAAGTGCTGACTGGAAAGGTCGGGGAGGATGACCTCTACTGACAGAATCCCTGCTTCCAGTTGAGGCTCCACTGAATCTACCAAAATGACGGGGCCTCTTGTCAGGCCCCTGACCTCCACCCTGGGATAGAATCATCTAAATCCTCCTGGCCACATCGGCCGCAGCCTGAAGGAAATGTCTGTACCTAACTCTCTAGCCATCTGGAGTCTGATAGGCTGGGCCAATCCCTCAATAAATCTCTGAACCCTCTCTCGATCAGTGGGGAGTATCATCAATGCATGCCTAGCTAAGGTGATGAATCTGGTCTCATAATGGGTGACTGTCATAGAACCCTACTGGAGACGCTCGAACTGCCTCCGGAGATCCTCTCTCTGAGTAATGGGAAGGAACTTCCCCAAGAATACCTCTCTGAACTGAGCCCAAGTCAAGGGTGCTGACCCAGCTGGTCTGGCTAAGCAATAGTCTCTCCACCAAGTCTTGGCTGCCAGATAACCGAAAAGTAGCGAAATCAACTCCGTTGGACTCCACTATGCCCATGTTCTGAAACCTCGTGGCAGCTGTCCAAATAGTCTTGGGGGTCCTCTGATGGCGCACCAGTAAATGTAGCATTGAATAACTTGGTGAACCTGTCCAGTCTCCACAAAGCATCCGCTGACATAGCCGCTCCCTCAGTTACCGGTGCTACAATACCAGGTATTGCTACTCCGGCTGGCTGAGGTGTCGGAGTATGAAACTGTGGAGCTAGCTACTCTGGCGTGCGAGTGGAAGGATTCTGGGTACCTCCCCCAGCCTGAGAGACAGTTGGTGCAGTAGGAAGAAGACCTACTTGTGCTACACTCTCCATGAGTCCTACCAGACGGACAAGAGTGTCCTGAAGCACTAGGTAGCTATGAACCCTTCTAGGACCTGCGCTAGTCCAACTGGGACTGCCGGAATTGGGACCTCCTCGTGAGACTCGACCTGAGGTTCCTCCACTGGGGCTGCTGCTCTAGGCTGAGCCCGGCCTCTGCCTCGTCCTCGACCTCGACCCCTCGTAGGAGTTGTAGCAGGAGTGTCGGGCTGCTGAGTGGAACCAAGGGAAGAACGCGTCCTCGCCATCTGCGAGAGAATAGAATAGAAACAGGCAGTGACAGCGTCTAACGTTGAACCCGCTAGACAAGCCAACGTGACAGTTAATCTAACATCAAAACACCAACGGAAAACACTTTACAAAATTTAACAGCAGAAAATAGATAAATGCCTCAAAGCTAAGTGGAATAGAAAATTCAAACGTTGCATAGGCCCCAAATCCAGGAGTCACAACTCACGAACTATCTATAGAATGCTAAATACAAAGTCTGAAAGAAGATACATAATTGTCTTGGGAAAACTAGAGAAAGGACAAGACAACATGAGATCTAAGGATAGAAGAGACGCCAAGGCCCACGAACGCCAGCGGGTACACCTTAAAGCCTCTGGGGTGGACTGAAGGAGACTCCCTCAACGCTGTCCACTGGGTCCGGGTGCGGGATCTGCACAACATTAAGAAGTAAAGTGTAGTATCAGTACAACCGACCCCATGTACTGAGTAAGTGCCGAGCCTAACCTCGGCCGAAGTAGTGACGAGGCTAGACTTAGCAACAACGTTAACATGTCCTATTCTACAACCCAAAGCATGGAAAAACAAGGCAGGAGATAGACAGACAAGTATGGGGATACGGGAGCAGTTAAAGGGGAACAGATGAGATAGAGCAGTTAAATGAGCATGAAGAGCAGACAAGAAAAGGCAATTTAACAAATGAATGATAAGGAAACCAATGTAAATGCCAGAAATGTAAATAATGGCACGACATCACCCTTCGTGCTTTTACTCTCTTACTCACAATGCGATGTACGATGTGAATCATGAAACATGGAACGACATCACCCTTCGTGCTTTTACTCTCTTTCTCACGATGTAATGTATTATGTATGCCAATGTAATCAATGTAAATCATGGCACGACATCACCCTTCGTGCTTTTACTCTCTTCCTCACTATGCAAATTATGATGTAATCAATGTAAATCATGGCACGGCATCACCCTTCGTGCTTTTACTCTCTTCCTCACTATGCAAATTATTATGTAATAAATGTAAATCATGGCACGACATCACCCTTCGTGATTTACACTCTTCCTCACCAAAACAATGACAATATAAATGGCAAGGAATGTAGCATAGTGGAAATACAACTCAAAATCACCCCGCAAGGGGAAAGTATCAGTCAATATCATAACAATTGCCCAGCAAGGGTCTCAGCTATAGCCAATCATTTCGATATATCCTTTACAATTGGGTTCTCAATCGAACCAATACATCATGAGTTCACCACCCAGAGATTTCAAAATATTCAACTTCCAAGTAGAGACAAATTCATATTATGACGAACATGGAAGTAATAATAAGATTTTCATCAAAAATAGACTCACGGGCATGCTTGACACACAATGCATAGGTACTCGTCACCTCACATATGCATTGAACATGATAAACACTTAACACATAGCACACAATACCTATTCCCTCACCAAAGTTAGGCAAGACACTTACCTCGGGTCTAAAAAATGCAAGTCCATCCTCAACTACCGCTTTACCTCTTGATTCCACTGCCAACACGCTCATATCTAGCCACAAGTTACTTAAGTATATCAATAATTACTCAATAATTTGATTCTAAAGCCTAATTATAGTTTTCCTATCATTCTTCTAAAAATACCAAAAACCTTTCCCGGGGCCGCTTGGTCAAACCACGAGGTTCGTACCAAAACCCAATCACTCATTTCCCTACGAGCCGAATACATAATTTGTTTTGAAATCCGACCCTAAAACGAGGTCAAATTCTCAAATTTACATATTCTTAGGTTTTTCCCCAAAATTCCCAATTCCACCATTAAAACCCTAGATTCTAGGATGAAATCTTGTAAAAATAAGTTAAGGAGTAAAAAAAAAGAGTTAGAAATCACTTACAAATGTTTTGGAGAAGAATGAGTGTTTGAAAAATCGCCTTTCATGTTTTTAGGGGTTTGAAATATAAAAATAACTGAAATTCCCGTATAATTATACCCATTTCTGGTCCCCACCGCGGTCAGCGAAAACGACCGCGGCCGCGGTAGCAAATGACAAGAAAAGCTGAAGAAACCGAGAAAAATATGACTGGAGTGACATGCTCTAGTATATTGGCCATATATTTCTCTACAAATGTCCAAATTACAATTTCTATATCTTTCTGGAAACTAGACACGAAGGGCTACAACTTTCGTTGTTAAATCATCTCACAATTCCTTGTAAATCAAAAGATATAGGCTTCCGAAGTCGGCCAGTTTTCCAGCTCCTCCACCGTGGACCGCGAAAATACGACCGCAGCCGCGAAGCCCTTAGCGCGGTCCACGAAAATAGGACCGCGGACAGCGGTTGTAAGTTCAGGGATCGAGTTATGTGACCTCTAACAGCTATATTTTAAGCCTAAAAACAACCTGGGACCTACCCGAAACTCACCCGAGCCCTCAGAACCTCAAACCCAATGACACACACGACTCCCAAATCATCCGACGGACTTATTCAAGGATATAAGTCACCAAAATATCATCAAAAATAAGGAATTAAACCTCAAAACTCATAGAATTTTCTTAAAACTTCATAAGGCTTAACTATTCCGATTTTGATCCGAAACACGTCATTTCAAGTTTGTTTTACACCAAATTCCACAGATAACTCACATAACATATATTAAACCTGTTCCGGGCTCCGAAACCATAATACGGGCCCGGTAACACGGTTTTCACTAAAATATTCATTTTTAAAATCCTTAATTATTTTCAAAAAATAATTTTCTTTAAAAATTTATTTCTCGGGCTTGGGACCTCGGAATTCGATTCCGGGCATACGCCCAAGTCCCATATTTCCCTATGGACCCTCCGGGATCGTCAAATATCGGGTCCGGGTCTGTTAACCAAAAATATTGACCAAAGTCAACTTTAATCAATTAATTATTATAAAAATCAACATTTCACATCAAAGCTTCCCGGCTACACGTCCGTGCTACGCGCGCATACCGAGGTGAGATTAACGGAGGTTTTCGGGGCCTTGGAACACACATGTAGCTAAATTAACTTAGGATGACCTTTTGGGTTATCACAAAGGTATTCATTGCTCTGCCTAAACTTCCCTAACAAACTAATTTCCCTAATAATGTCATGCGTGACTTCTTCCTCAATTTCAATTTTAATAAATGGTAAACCTTCACCTCCTTCCATCCCTCGCGCGACATTAGACAAGGAGACCCACTCTCCCCATACCTATTCATAATCTGTATGGAATCTATTACACGGCTCATCAACATTCAAACTTCCTCCAATATGTGGAACCCTGTTAAATTAGGAAGAATATCCACAAACCTGTCCCACCTTCTCTTTGCAGATGACCTAATTCT
The DNA here is from genome assembly GCA_005239495.1 of Nicotiana undulata. Lineage (NCBI taxonomy): Eukaryota > Viridiplantae > Streptophyta > Magnoliopsida > Solanales > Solanaceae > Nicotiana > Nicotiana undulata. The sequence continues at coordinate 8,663 of ML251030.1, read as the reverse complement.
TTTCGCTATAGCAAATACCAAAATTGCCACAGCCATCATCAATACATTCAACAATCTTTAATCGGCCTCAGGACAAAAAATTAATCTGGAAAAATCAAAAATCCTTTTCTCAAATAATGTCTCCACCCACACCCAACAACTACTTGCGAATATGCTCAACATCACTCCAACCAACAAATTTCGAATCTAATTAGGTCTCCCCATTACCAATAGACACTTAAAAAGCACGGACTACCAACATGTTATTGATCGCATGAACAACCGACTCCAAGGTTGGAAAGCCAGCATGTTATCATTGGCAGGACGTGATACTTTGATTAACTCTACTCTTGCAACAATCCCCAAATACGTAATGCAGGTTAATACTTTACCAAAAAATGTTATTAATAGAATTGATCATATTCAACGTAATTTCCTTTGGGGGTCAACAGATACAAAAAGAAGAATTCACCTAACAAATTGGGAAACGGCTACCACTCTGAAAGCCTGGGTGGTCTGGGCATTCCTAATTCTTTTCGCTAGAGAAGATACCAAAAATGCCACAGCTCATCAACATTCAAACTTCCTCCAACATGTGGAACCCTGTTAAATTAGGAAGAATCTCCACAAACCTGTCCCACCTTCTCTTTGCAGATGACCTAATTCTTTTCTCTAGAGCAGATACCAAAAATGCCACAGCCATCATCAATACATTCAACAATCTTTCATCGGCCTCAGGACAAAAAATTAATCTGGAAAAATCAAAAATCCTTTTCTCAAATAATGTCACCACCCACCCAACAACTACTTGCGAATATGCTCAACATCACTCCAACAAATAAATTTCGAATCTAATTAGGTCTCCCCATTACCAATAGACACCCAAAAAGCACGGACTACCAACATGTTATTGATCGCATGAACAGCCAACTCCAAGGTTGGAAAGCGAGCATGTTATCATTGGCAGGACGTGCTACTTTGATTAACTCTACTCTTGCAACAATCCCCCAATACGTAATGCAGGTTAATACTTTACCAAAAAATGTTATTAATAGAATTGACCGTATTCAACGTAATTTCCTTTGGGGGTCAACGGATACAAAAAGAAGAATTCACCTAACAAATTGGGAAACGGCTACCACTCCGAAATCTTGGGGTGGTCTGGGCATTCCTAATTCTTTTCGCTAGAGCAGATACCAAAAATGCCACAGCTCATCAGCATTCAAACTTCCTCCAACATGTGGAACTCTGTTAAATTAGGAAGAATCTCCACAAACTTGTCCCACCTTCTCTTTGCAGATGACCTAATTCTTTTCGCTAGAGCAGATACCAAAAATGCCACAGCCATCATAAATACATTCAACAATCTTTCATCGGCCTCAGGAAAAAAAATTCATCTGGAAAAATCAAAAATCCTTTTCTCAAATAATGTCTCCACCCACACTCAACAACTACTTGCGAATATGCTCAACATCACTCCAAGCAACAAATTTTGAATCTACTTAGGTCTCCCCATTACCAATAGACACCCAAAAAGCGCGGACTACCAACATGTTATTGATCGCATGAACAGCCGACTCCAAGGTTGGAAAGCCAACATGTTATCATTGGCAGGACGTGCTACTTTGATTAACTCTACTCTTGCAACAATCCCCCAATACGTAATGCAGGTTAATACTTTACCAAAAAAATGTTATTAATAGAATTGACCGTATTCAACGTAATTTCCTTTGGGGGTCAACGAATACAAAAAGAAGAATTCACCTAACAATTTGGGAAACGACTACCACTTCGAAAGCCTGGGGTGGTCTGGGAATTCCTAATATAATTGCGAAAAATTCTTCCCTAATCTCCAGCCTAACTTGGCGCTTCTACTCACAACCCGAACAACTTTGGGTCAAAATCTTAAAAGAAAAATACAAAAAAGGCATCCCATACATCAAATTACCCACAGAAACACTGACTCGTACACCTACATCAAAGAATTTGAACCCAAAAAAGACTCTTTCTACTGGAAGTTCACCAACTCTGGATCTTTCTCAACCAAATCGGCCTACACTAACTATCAAACAACAACAACTTCTTTACCTCCATCCCTGAAACCCTCAACCAACTAGGTTTGGAAAGCTAATGCTATTAATAAAATAAAATTCTTCCTCTAGCTTCTTGTAAATAATAAATCACCAACATCAACCAACCTATCACATCAGCATATCATCAACACAGATGCATATGCTGCCTGCTAGACCACAACAGAAACAACTGAACACATTTTCATAACCTGCACCCCAACGTCATCAATTTGGAATGCTTTCAACATCTCTCTCTCTCCCGCCAACATTGAAATATCTATTTCTGAGCTCTGCTCTACCACAAAATTCATTTCCATTAACAACCACTCAATCCCGGTTAAAATATTAGTTCCAATAATTTTATGGACTATCTGGAAAAATAGAAATAAAAAATTATTCAACCTTGCGGAAAAATCACTTACAGCCCATGACATAATCTTCAATACTCTAGAATACCATCACCTAGTATCAAAACATCTTAATAAACCTCACAAAAAATCCATCAAAATAAATTGGACACCTCCTCCAACAGGATCCTACAAGCTTAACATAGATGGAGCCTACGACCCAACATCAAACATGGGAGGAGGGGGGGAATAATAAGGGATCAGGAAGGAAATTGGATTACTGGTTTTTCGTCAAATAACTATGCTCAGTCTGCTTTGCACATGGAACTACTAGCTTTGTCAAAGGGGCTGAAAATGTCTGTCACAAATACACTGACTCCACTAACCGTGGAAACAAACTCACAGGTATTGATCAAATTACTAGAATCAGAGAATCGTGCTTTCTCACTTTTACTACATGATTGCAGGCTACTACTGGAGCAGCTGGGGAGTCCTGTGGTCCACATATATAGGGAAGGAAACCAAGCTGCAGACAAACTGGCCTGCTATGAGAATGGCAGGGAACCAGAAGATAGAAGACAAATCATGTTCTTCCAAAATCCACCTCCCTTTATATTTGATGTACTGCTAAAAGACAAATTTGGTACAGGGATTATGCGCCAGGTGCCCACCATGTAATAAGTCTTATGTTTGCTCAATAAAAGTTACTTCCATTAGCCAAAAAACAAAAAAAAAGACATGGGATTAACCAGAAAACATAAGAGAGTATGACATAGAATGTACGTTATTCAATTCCAAATTTTCACTTTTACAAACTAGCAAACATCAAAGTTTCACAACTCCATTTTCATTTCCTTATGCCCAATCATGTAATTTGAACAACGAGGAGGGAGAAGGCTTGTCTTGATTAGCAAAATAAAAACCATCCTCTTTAATTAACCAATAGCATTGTTTAGTATCTAATCCTCCATATACTGAACAAGCACCATCTACTCTAAACACATCAAACATTGCTTGTTTGGTACCCCACCAAAAGTGACAATAAAATAGAGTAACAGCAAAAACACGAAGCTTGAAATCGAACTGAAATTCTTGATTTAAAGTAGGGTAATGGTATCCAAGATTATCATCGTCAGATTGACAATGAAAGCTTAATTGAGGAGATGTTGCTTGAATCCCATCAACGATATGGACATGAATCCGATGTCTATAAAAAATTGGAAAAATAATTTTGGCATTAGTTCCTTGTACAGAATAAAGTGATAACACAAGTAATATAACAAACGTCTTTCTCAACGAGTTACTCATGTCTGAGATTTTTTTGCAACTTATTTCTCTTACAATAGAAATGAGATGTGTCCCTACCTTTTATATAGGAGGAATCCAGTAGCAATATCTACATGAGGTTATGAAATGATATTTTTGCTATTTCTGCTTCTTCGTATATTATTTTGTTTCTCTTTTCTTCTTTGGTGGTAGTGGGTAAAAATACATAACTCTGCTGTTGTTTTATCTAGTAACACATCGCTTTTTTGTGATGAGATTAGAATTATGATCAAACTAATAAGGAATATTATTTTGTTTCGAAAAGAAATAAAATCAAGCAATATTGCTATTTCTAATTTTCTGCCTAAACTTTTAATATAGTCATTCGATAAGCAACTTAATGTTTACATTAATTGACATGCTATAGATGTATAGTATTTATTCCCTTGACACTGATATATTTTTTCATTTTAGACCACTTTGACCATCAGTTATAGATGAGAACAGATTTCTCTGATCTGGTAAAAAGAGATTACCTCCATCTGCTAGTAATTAATTCTTTAAAAAAACAAATCAATATTTACTTCAATTAATTGAACATGCAATTATTCTTGTGATATGATTGTTATCATCAAATATTAAAGAAAACAACAAAAGTTAGTCTTTAGATGATAAACTGTAGTGAAAGAGACAAAATAACTACTCTTCTTTCTTATGTATCATGCATAAACTACGATGTTTACAATTATAAACATACATCAACAAACAGTAATGGTGTCGGTAATATCTTACGAGCCACTAGCGATTGAATTTAAAAGGAAGTTCGCAGTGAAGATTGCCATAGGCTAGTATACGATACCTCCTCTAATATAGTAGTGTATAGATAGTCGAAATCGGGCTCGTCTATTGCATGACAAGTCGAGATTGAAATGTGACAGATTGAAGCTCGACCCCGGATTATATCAAACTAAGGCACAAAGTTAAATCATCGAGCTCGTGACTTCGGGACAGAACAAGATCGAGGAAACTTTATCGGGCCAAAAACGGAAGGCCAAAATATCCGCAATCGTTGGATATCACGGAGGAAATCTCGGCATATATCAAGGAGAGGCCAATTAATTAGCAAATTATGAGATTTTTTACCTTTTATAGAATGTATCAAGAGTAAGACTCTTCTACTATACAAAGGGGGGTCTGACATTTGTAACACACATTGAAAAACGCATCCCAAAGAAATTCATTGTTATTTCAAGTTCTTATTATCTTGTCATTCTATTCTGACATTAATTGAGGCACTTCTTCACTCGAGGGTGATCAACCTTCAAGGCTAAAAATGTTCAATTCGTGTAGTTTGCATTTATTTTCTTATCATCAATTTCAATATTAATATGTTTTCTCAATTTGTATCAAGATATATCATGTATACTTAAAACCGCGTATAAATTCAATTGTTATTCGATTTTAGGGTAAACAGTTTGGCGCCCACCGTGGGGCTAAGGATAATAGTTGTTATTTTGATACAAATCTCCGTAACACACATTGCTTTACCTTTGCTCTTTGAAGTGTCTTTGATTCCAGGCTAAAATACAAAAATGTCAAATTCTCAATCAACATCTCTGCCCGTTGATAATGAGTCCGGTCAACAAGATGAAAATAACAACATAGCACCAGGTAACAAGATACCACGAGCTGATCCCGCTGGAATTACGATGGCAGATCCTGTTGATGCTAATTCACATGTGGCTATCGATGCAAACTTGCCTACCGACCCAAAATATAGCATTCATGGTGGAGCCCGATCGGCAACTCAAAAGGCACAAAATGTTGAAGGGGAGGGGATCAGTCTACGAGTGATCTTCGAAATGTTGCAGGCATAACAGGAGGCAATAGCTCAGTTACAAAACCAAAATTGTGCACCAGGCAGGGTTGAGCCTGATCCTCCCCAGGAAGTCGCCCGCAGGGATCAACAGTTCATTGAAAGGTCGAACGAAAATGAATCGGAGGCTACACCGAGATTATAAAGAAGCTCAAGGAATTGACAAAATGGATAGAATCAGGAGAGAAGAAGATCGAGGGACAAAAAGGTGGAAACCTACAATTCCAGGGTAGACTAGATACCAGGAGCGCCTCCGATATTGAAAAGCGTGGATTCCAAGAAGTTCGTGCAAAAACCTTTTCCTCCGAGCGCGGCTCAGGGATCGTGTTCTGTGACCTCCAACAACTATATTTTAAGCCTAAAAAAAAACTCGGGACCTACCCGAAACTCACCCGAGCCCTCGGAACCTCAAACCCAATGACACACACGACTCCCAAATCATCTGACGGACTTATTCAAGCATTTAAGTCACCAAAATATCATAAAAAATAAGGAATTGAATATCAAAACTCATAGAATTTTCTTAAAACTTCATAAGGCTTAACTATTCCGATTTTGATCCGAAATACGTCATTTCAAGTATGTTTTACACCAAATTTCACAAATAACTCACATAACATATATTAAACCTGTTTCGGGCTCCGGAACCATAATACGGGCCTGGTAACACGGTTTTCACATAAATATTCATTTTTAAAATCCTTAATTATTTTCAGAAAATAATTTTCTTTAAAAATTTATTTCTCGGGCTTGGGACCTCGGAATTCGATTCCGGGCATACGCCCAAGTCCCATATTTCCCATGGACCCTCCGGGATCGTCAAATATCGGGTCCGGGTCCGGGTCCGTTAACCAAAAATATTGACCAAAGTCAACTTTAATCAATTAATTATTATAAAAATCAACTTTTCATCTAGTTTTCACATCAAAGCTTCCCGGATACACGCCCGGGCTATGCACACATACCGATGTGAGATTAACGGAGGTTTTCGAGGCCTCGAAACACAGATTTAGTTAAATTAACTTAGGATGACCTTTTGGGTCATCACAAAGGTATTCATTGCTCTGCCTAAACTTCCCTAACAAACTAATTTCCCTAATAATGTCCTGCGTGACTTCTTCCTCAATTTCAATTTTAATAAATGGTAAAACTTCACCTCCTTCCATCCCTCGCGCGGCATTAGACAAGGAGACCCACTCTCCCCATACCTATTCATAATCTGTATGGAATCTCTTACACGGCTCATCAACATTCAAACTTCCTCCAACATGTGGAACCCTGTTAAATTAGGAAGAATCTCCACAAACCTGTCCCACCTTCTCTTTGCAGATGACCTAATTCTTTTTGCTAGAGCAGATAGCAAAAATGCCACAACCATCATAAATACATTCAACAATCTTTCATCGGCCTCAGGACAAAAAATTAATCTGGAAAAATAAAAAATTCTTTTCTCAAATAATGTCTCCACCCACACCCAACAACTACTTGCGAATATGCTAAACATCACTCCAACCAACAAATTTGGAATCTACTTAGGCCTCCCCATTACCAATAGACACCCAACAAGCACAGACTACCAACATGTTATTGATCGCATGAACAGCCGACTCCAAGGTTGGAAAGCCAGCATGCTATCATTGGCAGGACGTGCTACTTTGATTAACTCTACTCTTGCAACAATCCCCCAATACGTAATGCAGGTTAATACTTTACCAAAAAATGTCATTAATAGAATTGATCGTATTCAACGTAATTTCCTTTGGGGGTCAACGAATACAAAAAGAAGAATTCACCTAACAAATTGGGAAACGACTACCACTCCAAAAGCCTGGGGTGGTCTGGGCATTCCTAATATAACTGCGAAAAATTCTTCCCTAATCTCTAGCCTAACTTGGCGCTTCTACTCACAACCCGAACAACTTTGGGTCAAAATCCTAAAAGAAAAATACAAAAAAAGGCATCCCCTACACAAATTACCCACAGAAACACTGACTCGTACACCTACATCAAAGACCTTGAACCCAAAAAAGACTCTTTCTACTGGAAGTTCACCAACCCTGGATCTTTCTCAACCAAATCGGCCTACACTAATTATCTAACAACAACAACTTCTTTACCTCCATCCCTGAAACCCTCAACCAACTGGTTTTGGAAAGCTAATGCTATTAATAAAATTAAATTCTTCCTCTGGCTTCTTGTTAATAATAAATTACCAACAGCATCCAACCTATCACATCGTCATATCATCAACACAGATGCATATGCTGTCTTCCAGACCACAACAGAAACAACTGAACACATTTTCACAACCTGCACCCCAATGTCATCAATTTGGAATGCTTTCAGCATCTCTGTCTCTCCCTCCAACATTGAAAGACCTATTTCTGAGCTCTGCTCTACCACAAAATTTATTTTCATTAACAACCACTCAATCCCAGTTAAAATATTAGTTCCAATAATTTTATGGACTATCTGAAAAAATAAAAAAAATAAATTATTCAATCTTGCGGAAAAACCACTTACCACCCATAACATAATCTTCAATACTCTTGAATACCATCACCTAGTATCAAAATTTTTTAATAAACCTCAGAAACAATCCATCAAAATAAATTGGACACCTCCTCCAACAGGATCCTACAAGCTTAACATAGATGGAGCCTACGACCCAACATCATACATAGGAGGAGGGGGGAATAATAAGGGATCAGGAAGGAAATTGGATTACTGATTTTTCGTCAAATAACTATGTTCAGTCTGCTTTGCACATGGAACTACTAGCTCTGTCACAGGGGCTGAAAATGGCTGTCACAAATACACTGACTCCACTAACCGTGGAAACAGACTCACAGGTATTGATCAAATTACTAGAATCAGAGAATCGTGCTTTCTCACTGTTATTACATGATTGCAGGCTACTACTGGAGCAGCTGGGGAATCCTCCTGTGGTCCACATATATAGGGAAGGAAACCAAGTTGTAGACAAACTGGCCTGCTATAAGAAAGGCAGGGAACCAGAAGATAGAAGACAAATCATGTTCCTCCAAAATCCACCTCCCTTTTATATTTGATGTACTGCTAAAAGACAAATTTGGTACAGGGATTATGCGCCAGGTGCCCACC
>ML251028.1:0-40822 GCA_005239495.1 Nicotiana undulata | reverse complement strand
ATTTAAAGTTTCGTTATTTTTATTAGCAATGCTTGAAGGATTCTGTTGGGAATATGAAAAAGGTAAAAAAAAAAAACATGTCATCGATTTTCGGTTAAATGGTTGTCCCACTATTATCTCAGTATGGGATGGGAATTGGTTGAAGTTGACGGGTTAGCATTTTATTCCGTGTTAAATAATTGCTATTGTAAGTCATACGTTGGCTGGCCTAGCGGGTTCAACGTTAGGCACAGTCACGACCTAAAGGGTGGGAATTTGGGTCGTGACATCATTTTCTTTCGCTAAGTATAATTTTTTTTTATTTCATGCTAAAAATAAATCGATTTTTAATTGAGTAATTAAATTATTCATAACTAGTTTATTCAATTATTATCAATATATCTTGGTAAATGATAAATTTCTCAAAGAACAATTGATTTGATAGTGTTATGTTGAAAATATAGTCGCCGGAATATGCGTTTGGTAGTGTATGTCCCATATTTAAGAAAAAACCCGATAAATAACCGAAAAATTAACAAAAACCGAGTCGATAAAAAATCGACTTAATTGGTTTGGATTGGTTCCAATATTTGAAAAACCGACTTACTTGGTTTTATTTCTTTTCTGGGAAAACCCGACTCAAACCGAACCATGAACACCCTTGACAGGAGCTTAGTGCACTGGGCTGCCCTTTTTAGTTACTCTTTTTCCTATTTTCTCTGTACCCCTCGTTTAATAAGATTCCTTCCAGTTGTTTAATATCCCTACTACCTTATACATTTAAGGCTGAACATGTTTTGTTCGTGTTATAGTTCAAGCGAAATTGTTGAAAACTGTCAGGCAGAGTCTGTAGGACCATCTCAACTTGAGATTCCTTATCAATCACAGCTCCAAGGACCTCCGCTTCATTCAAAAGACTCATTATCTTCAGAACATGGTCCCTGACCGATGATCCTTCAGCCATCTTGGTGTTCAAAAAGGCTTTCATGGTTGTCTGCTTAGCCGCACGATTTTGCTCACCGAACATATCTTTGAGACTTTCGAGCATGTCATAAGCAGATCCCATAGACTGACGCTGATGTTGCAAAACAATCGCCATAGAGGCAAGAATGTAATATCGCACCATCTCATCAGCCTTGACCCATTTGTCATAGGTCTTAACCTGATCATCAGTAGCATTTTCAGATTTTTTGGGCACTCGTCAGTGATCACAAATTTGTAACCTTTAGCAGTTAGGACAATATCATGGTTTCTTTTCCAGTCAACATAATTTGGTCCTTCTAACTTGTTTTGGTTCAAAATTGAGGTAAGTTGGTTGAATGAAGACATAGTTAATCTGAGAGATATTCACATTAAAAAGATCATTAGTTATGTATTTAGAATAATTAAATTCAAAAAACAACACATTACACATATAACCATGCTCATTGAATAGTTAGATTCGTTAGGGAAACTTAACTATTCATGCAAAATATATGAGTTATGTAAGATATTTACCTCATAAATTAAAACATGACCCACTCAGATAGAGAGTAAACTGTTAATTTAAGATAGGTAAATATCACTTTTATAAGCTCTAGTTTCATTGAATTAACATGTAACTCAGTTGGAGAGTTAATACAAGCAATCAAATAACTAAAGGCAAAAACTACAGTAATCGTCTATAATGAACTTATCCGATGTGGAAGAACATATAAGTTCATTATATTACTGTAAAACATGATTGAAAACCATGAGAACTGAACCCTACCATCACTGATTTCTTTTAAAAAAAAATTCTTTTATTAAATGGTTTTTCAAAAAATAAAAAAATGGCCAAAATCTCATCTAACGACCCCGAATACCCAAAAAATGACGTACATCATGAGCAAAACTGATGTGTATTGCTCACTGGGTCGTTTCCGATTAACCTATTAAATTTGAGGTCAATTGGAGTTCGACACAGTTTTAGAATTCCAAATTCATAACCTATTTGTAGAAATCTATTTTTGGTATTTTTTTAGGGTTTTGATTGTTTTGACTAGTTCAAATCACATAATATACTTATATATGTTAATTCATGATTTCAGAACGTAAAATAATATTAATATTATAGTGTTTTAAAAAAACGTTTTCGAACAAAAATTGTAAAAAAAATAAAACAAAATATTTTCCACCCATTCAAAATGTCACTGTTCAAAATTCCGTTTATTAATCTATAATTTCAGAACTAATAGCATTCAAAACAACCACGGTTTTATTAAAACAACACTGTGATCATGGACAAAAATGCAACTAAAACAGATTGTCAATATAATACTAATGTTTGTGCATGTATATATTAATCCATAATAAGAGAATTAATAGTACTCTAAAACAATGTTGTTTTTATCAAAAACAACACTCTTATTCAATAAAAACGTAATAAAACAGATTGTCATTAAGTATAACACCGTTGTTTATGCATATGTATATTAATTCATAATTCCAGAATTAAAATATTAATAAAACTATTACATTTTTGACATAGAATAATCATACCAAACATGTTCATTAAACAACACGTTTTAATATTACTCTATTCATGCTGTATTACATTATCTAGTTAGATGTAAGACGACGTCTGATACCAATTGTTTGGAACATGCACAACAGAAGCAAGCATAACAACCAGGCATCAAATACATATAAACTAGACAATGATACAATTATGAGATTAGAAAATACTAACCTCATGAAATCGTTGCACAAATCCTCCGCGCAGCAAGAATCCAGGGCTGCAGTCTTCTGCTATGGTTCTAGTAAGACCTTGGACGAAATTGCTTTGAGTGGGCAAGAAACTATCAACTCTAAAAATGAGTAATTTGGTGAAATTAGTCTTCCTTAAGTAGACTAGTTTTTTGGCCGAAAATCTGCTCCAAAAAACGTGTAAGATTCTACCCGCACAAGTAGAATCCTACTCTAACTCTACCGGATGACTTTTCTCCCAAGTCACTTTTTACCCAAGTCAGTACAGGTTTTTACTAGGCATAGCAGGGACCACAGAAATAATAAGAGGCTACTAATCATAGTATTAATTCGAAATTTAGCATGAATTAATTCTTACTATAATTAATTGTAGTTTATTCCACCAAAAAATTACAATTGAACTCCTCAATAAGAATTTCGAAAATTCACTAACACTTATGTTAACTCCCCATGTTAAGATTATGAGTACCAGTTAATTAAATTAAATCACTGAAAATTTAATTTAATCAACTAATTAAATCATTTATAATCCCGCTCAAACTATTTCATGTGACGGATACAAAATCCATCGGCCGGGTTTTCACATGAAAACTTATAAGCTTACATAAAGAGGTATCGTTAAACTCAAAATCGAGTCATGGATTCTATCAACTAATTATTATTTCACAAATGTTATTCGTTATTGTCCAATCTATTAGGCATACGCTAACTCCGAATAGAGTTGTACCTTTTGATAATCAAAACAATAAGCAAATCACATTGATCATAATAATTATATCAAGATTAGGAGTATAAGTCCATTTTAATGAATCAGAGAAAATGTTTTATATTCAGTACAAAAACATCTTTTCTCTACTTGGTCCGTTCAATATACGCTAAGTATACTAGCACAAGAAATTGGAGTAAAACCACTCCCATAATCAAGACAACTTACACTATAATCTTGTGCTACAATTATCAAGATATTTAGTCCAATAATATCTTCGATTGTGAACATTGTTTATTAATTATGTGAACCGACAATTCAATCTTATGTGCATGAGCTAAGACTCCATACACTAAGTTGTCTACTACATAACTAAAAGAACACGCGTTTAACAAATAATCTGTTTAAAAAAGTAATGAATTGAATTGAATAAATTAAATAAATAATTGATCCATAAAGAATTAAACAAAATACTATATCTAAAGCGCATGATTAATAATATATCCTAACAGTCACATGTGTAATCTATTAGAAATATTTAAGGTCTTCTATAAAATTTTTGGCTTTAGACCAACAATTTTGTTAAGATGCCCTTAGTTTAATTTGCTATGCAACATTTGACCAATTATTCATTCCTAAGTTTACTGATTACCTTATTCAATTTGTCAAAGAAAAAAAAAAAAAAAAACGACTTCTACAAATAAAATCAACACATTTCGAAAATAAGTTGCAGCTAAACAAATATTGTATATCCGATGAAAGAACATATATATCTATTAAAAATTGCCTTTCATTACAATTTGGATTTTCGCTATCAATTTTACTGAGACGTTCGTTTGCCACATAACATTTGACCAATTATTCATTGCGAAGTAAATTGATTACCTTATTGTGATGATCCAAAAGGATTATCTTGTAATTTAAGACTTTATTCTGTGTTCATTAGCCTTAAAACCTTATTTTTATTCACCTTGATTTGCATGCGCAGTTTGAGCGTAAATCCGGAAAGTCTTTATGTGAAAATTTATGAAATAATAATTTCTGGGATTTAAAAATGATTTGTAGTTGACTTTGATCAATATTTTGACTAAACGGACACGGACTCGTGTTCCGACGGTCCCAGAAAGTCCGTAGTAAAACATGAGACTTGTGCGTATGCCCGGAATCAAATACTGAGATCCCTAGCTCGAGAATGAATTTTTTATGAAAATTGTAAGGCTAAACTTCTAAGGGTTTAAAGAAATTGATTAATGTTTGATCTCGTTGGTATCAGGCCCATATCTTGGTTTCGGAGCCCGATACAGGTTTAATATAATATATAAGTCATGTGTCACGACCCAAAATTCTATGAAAGATCGTGATGGCGCCGGTCACCTCTGTCAAGCAAGCCAACACTAAAAGTTAATTAAATTTCTATTTTAGTATTTTGAAATCATTACTTTTCATTACATTATATAATAATCAATAAACTTTACTGAGTAAATAACGATGTCTTAACAAATTCAATTAACAAATAAATCCCAAAGTCATCCCAGAACCCGGTGTCACAAGTGCATGAGCAATTTCTAGGAAACAAATGTAATACAATAACTGTCCGGAATACAAATTGGACATAAAAGAAAATACAATACTCTGAAGGAGACTCTGCTGGCTGCGGGCCGTCTCGAGGGATGCAGCTCACCTAAGTCTCCGAATCAACCACACCGCTAAGCCCACAAGGACACTGTCCATACCTGTACCTGTACATCAAAATGTACAAAAAATGTAGTATGAGTACGAAAACAACGGGTACCCAGTAAGTATCCCGCCTAACCTCGAAGAAGTAGTGACGGGAGGTCGACTACGATACTTACTAGCAGTCCAATAATATCAGGTACAATAACGAAATGAATAAATATGAAACAGAGTAAGTATATAAATCAAACAAGTATAAATTACACGGTACGATTCCCTCCTTCAGCTTTAAATTAGAAAATTCCTTCCATAACCAAGACATGTACATAGATACAGGAATTTCATCAAAGAGGTTGTTATACTTCAATTAAGGGGAAAACCCTCAGATACATTGGCTTCTAGCCAAATATTACGCATGATTCAATGAGGATAATATATATATATATATATATATATATATATAGGAAATGCCGAGGCGTATGACACGATCCAACATAAAAGTAAATTGTGCACTGCCGAAGGGTCGAACGACGCGAATCATAGATGCATCTATTAACCTGACGAGGCGAACGACCCGCTCCCATGAGAGTGTGGTACATAAATCCTGCCGAGGCGAACAGTCCGATCCCATAAGAGTGTGGTAGGAGGACTTACACCACTCACGAATCATACATGCGATGCGGTTACACATAGATTTCTCGAGTTATTAAGGTATTCTTCCATTTCTTTTCAAAACATGAACTTTTAGTGAAAACCTTCAAGATTCCCATTTTTATAATGATTTTCGATTCCTTTCAAAAATATTTAATAAGTATGCTCAATCCAGCTTCTTCACAAAGAAAACAATAAACACAAATCAAATATAATAACAACAAAGCATGATGTAAGTCTAAAACTACCCGGACATAGGCATAACTAGTAGCTACGTACGGACTCTCGTCACCTCGTACGTACGTAGCACCCCACAAATAGTAGCACATAATTAATTATTTCACCTATGGGGACAATTCCCTCTTACAAGGTTAGAAAGGAGACTTTCCTCGCTCCGGAGTTCCATAGCCGGCTCCCAAGCCTTTCAAACAACTCGACCAATGACCAACGCTCCAAAACTCGCTTTCGCTTTATTAACATTCACAAGCTTTTAATCCTCCTCCGACATCATAACATTGAGTAAAATGCTCATACGCCACCAACAAATTGATATGTACAATTACAATCAAAATATGACTCAAAAATATTTATCAATATCCATTTATAGCTCACAAGTTGGCTACAAGCCTACAACTCAAATCGTCTAATAGGTTCACTTACTAGCACATTCAACTCCACTCTTATCATTTAATACCCATTTGAAGTCATCAATGATACTACATTAATTCTCCAACACAGCCAAGTTACTATTCATCGTCTTCCTTAACCAACATTTCCAAAATATTCAATTTGGTGATTAACTAATTGAACACTTATAATTAACCTAGAAAATGATTCCATAGGTTCATTGCATCCTTTAATTTCATTTCTAAAAATACTAGTCATCGCTCCTTCATTTTCTCAAGAACACTATGCATGCCATGAACTAAGGTTTATGAAATCAATTATCCAACCATAACAACTTGAAACAAATATTATATTTACTCTCACCGACTCATAATAAATGAGCTTGAAGCGTTAGTATTACCTTCCTGAAGTTTTTCCTTAAAAATCTAATGTTTGAGAAATTTGGTGTTCTTGAACAACTTGAAGGATTCCTAGGGATTTCAAAGATTGAATGATGTTAATACTAGTGTTAATAGGATGTTATTAACTTAAAATATCTAATAAAACTCACCTTGTATTGTTAAGTAGTCCCCAAGGTCGAAACCACCATGAAAGAACCAATCCCTAGCTCAAGAAAATTCTCAAAAATAGCTGCTGCCCGTGACTGCCTTATATAGGCACATGTGCTTCATCGAGTTGTACCTTGCACTATGCAGGTTGTACATCCTATTACAAGTTTTCCCCTGCTGCACCCCTTCTATTAAAACACCCATAACTCCACGTAGCAATATCCAAATGATAAATGGTTTGAAGATTTAGAAACTAGGCTCAAAGATTTCATTTGATAGGTTGTACACCATATAACTCCTTATATATTCCGAGATATGAGCTTCCAAAGTCGGCTCCACGCATCAGAAATTTCTGGCGAAACTGCTTCATCAGCCATCATCAATCGATCATAACTTTCTGATCAAATGTCCAAATAATGAATGGCTTAACCTTTTGGAAATAAGAAACAAAGGGCTACAACTTTCATGTTTTGATAATTTTCAGATTCCTTATAGATTTTGATATATATGCTTCCAAAGTCAGCTCTGTGATCGCACCAATTGCTGTCCAAAAATAGCTTTTGCACCAGAAAATCAGTAGCTCCTTTTTCCGAAATCTATTCCGTTAACCTTTCGAAATCCATCCGAGGCCCTCGGGACCTTAACCAATTATACCAGCATGTCCCAAAATACAATACGAACTTAGTCGAGGCTTCAAACCACGTCAAACAACGCCAAAATTACGAATCGCGCATCGAACCGAATTGTGAGTTTTTAAATCTTCCAACTTCTATATTTTTCGCCGAAACGTATCAAATCAATCCGGAATGACTTCAAATTTTTCACGCGAGTCATAAATGACATAATAGAGTTGTTCCAATTTTCAGAATCAGATTCCGACTTCGATATCAAAAAGTCAAACTCTCGGTCAAACTTTCCAATAATCTTATATATTTTTCAACTTTCACCAAAATTCGCCGAATTGTCTTACGGACTTCCAAGTCCAAGTTTGAACATGCGCCTAAGTCCGAAATCACTATACGAAACTATTGGAATCATCAAAATTCCATTCCGGGGCCGTTTTCTCAAAATCAACCCTTAGTTAGATTCTTCCAACTTTAAGCTTCCGAAATGAGAATTCTCTTTCCAAATCCACTCCGAACTTCTCGAATTTCAATTCCGACCATGCGTACAAGTCATTGTCTCCCCCCCTTTTCCTCTCCTTTAGGATTAGTCAGGGTTCTTGACATTATTGGAACAACTCGTTTCCTTTTGGGAAAAAGGGTATATTAAGGAATCTGAGAGTCACCACCTAACGAATTAAGGTGCGTTAGGGCACCTACTAAGGGCCATTTACAAACACATATTTGGATAACCAGAGATTGGGTAAGGGATTGAAATTACTTTAAGGGGAAGGTGTTAGGCACCCCTCAAAGTCCACAACAGTGGTTCCCGGCCAAACAAGCTTTGTGAATTTTTAAAACAAGTAGCACATAAGCAATAAAAGCACATAGGTAAACAAAATAAAGGTTTTTGAGAAGATTCGCAGTCTAAGCACACATGTGTAAGGGGTAGGGGAGTCCTATGTCGTTTATCCTATAGGATCACATCTGTACAATGCTCGATAATCACTCATCAGAAGAGGGGCTACACGTGGTATTAGCGCACCGATCATCATATCCATTTCTACCCTTTCCCACCCCTTAGCGGTTATTAAACGAGTTTTATTTAACAATCGCTATGCGTGCTGTTACCCGTCCCTTCTTAATGGTCCTGGAGGAGATTAGGACATCTACTTAAAGGAAGTTCTAGACAGACCCCTAAGGTTTAAAGGAGAAAATACTAGGCGACATGCAAGAACAAATAGGACTTACAAGTAAAGGCAGGAAAGAATCAATTAGAGGCTCAGGTTTACCTCCACAGATAATGCATGTAATCAGCACGACTCAAGCACAAACAAAGGCAGTATTATTAAACAGGATCCTAAAAACATGATGTCTAGGTGAGTATCAGAACACAAGAGATGCAGATTTGGTTTATAACCTCATAAGCAGGGGCCCTAATCAGTTTGCCTACTTATTTTAAGCATGTTAAGCATTTAAGCAGTAGACACAAAAGAAACAGTTTTCCAGTTTTTATAAAGGTTGAATACCTAAGGCTTGCCTAGGCGCGTATAATAATCATCAGAACAGTTTTAGGAGTGGTTATACCTAAGGCATGTTGTTCTAAGTGTTGCAAATACTGGGAGTATTACAGTTTTACTTAACACAAGATAATTATAGGTGAGACTGTCTTATATCCTTTTTCATGCATCAGTAGTTTAGCTAGGTGTGTCTGAGCGAATACGAACGAGATCCTAAAACAGGGTATCTAATATGCACATATAAGATGCGGAATGATTGCAGAATTCCTAGAGGCATGATCTCTAAATGCACAAGGAGTTATGATAACATGCTAAATTCATGTAGTTTAGCGTATGCTTATGCTCTAACTTAATGATACTTCATTGTCTTAAGATGTTAAATGATGATAAATTGGCTCTAATTGTGATTTTTGTGTTTCACAAGAGTACAATGCACTATTGAGGACTTAGGCTGGTGATTTGCGTGAACTTGAAGAAGAAAAGCCCCATGGAATATTTGATGGGTGAATTGAAGGATAAAAGGCGCTTGGGACAGAATGAAAGTCCATTAGCGCGAGTGTAGCGCGGCTGCGCTAGTCCAGTGAACCCAGGCAGACTGAAACCCCATTAGCGCTAGTATAGCGCGCCCGCGCTAGTCCAGTGAACCCAGGCAGACTGAAACCCCATTAGCGCTAGTATAGCGCGCCCGCGCTAGTCCAGGAGAGAGAGTTATTTCGGAAGGGCACTTTTTATAAGTTTGGGACCAATCCACTTAACCTATATAAGGTTCAACTCGCCCAAAGGAGGAAATTATCAAGGTTTAGAGGCAAATTCAAGAATAGCAAAGGCAAGAGGCAAGGAGGGCAATTAGGCATCAATTCTCATCCCCCTTCCTTGAGATTTTACCATTGATCATGATTTCTTTTGTTGTTTTCTATACAATTATGAGTCGCTAACTTCTTTAATCTAAGGTTTTGGTGGAACCCGTTGAGGATGAACTTATTGTGATATTAATATAGTTTTGCTTGGTTTTCAATTTCTATTTGTTCAACTACGTTCTTGTTGTAGTTGATTGAAGGGCCCTCAATTAGCTGTTCCTATTTAGTATGTATCTACTTGAGAGAGAGTGCATATTTAGGTAATTGTTGAACAACATCACTCCCGGAGTATAGGAGAGATCCATAACCGAGGGTTTAAAGGTTGGATTAGAGATAACGACACCTTGGGTACAATCTAAAGTGAACTATAATGCAATTTAGCTAGCGTAACTTGAGAAAGTGCGTCTATTAGATTATCATAATTACTTGAGAGATATTTATGATAGCTGGAGTGTTCATGACTGATAGAAATAACTAAGCCAAAACTATAGGAAATATACAAGAAGTGATTTCATCAGCGGGGGAAACCATAACCTTAGACCTTTATCACATTTGTTTACACCTCCGTAGTAGTTAATCTTTAGTTTTATTATTTCCGTTCAGCTGTAGTAGTAAAAATACCAGAAAGTAATATTCATAAATTTTGAGAAAGTTGATTATTGAGAATCTAGTACTCTAACAACAACAATTGATAGGTTAATTTCCCGTGGGATTTGACTCTGGGCTAAATGCTCAGATTATATTTGCAACGCTCGCTTAGTCTTTTTATAAGACATAGTTGAGCGTGATCAAATTTTGGCGCCGTTGCCGGGGAACTTAGCGGTATTATCAATTGTAGTTGGAGGAAAATACAAAATTCTTAAGTGTAGTCAATTTTCTTTGATTTCTTTCATATATTGAAACTCTAACGTTTCCTGAATCGGTTGTACATATGCATGCCTAGAAATTCATCGAGAACTGGTGAAGTATTTGAAGCCTTACCAGACCCCGAAAAAGTTTTCAAGGCCTTGAACAGGGCCAGCCGGAAAAGCAAGCAACAACCACTCATTGAACACATTGAAACGGACATGGCAGACCTGAATGACATGAACAACAATAATAATGGGGAAGATGTGGTTGACCCAGTCGGACACATTGCGGCGCCTGGGGTGCCCATTGCACCTGAGGCACCTTTATATGATTGGGCACAACCCACAATGGAGAACTTGGCCACCGCGATCATGGTCCCGCAGATAAAAGCTGAGTCCTTCCGAATCACAAATAATATGCTGCACATGTTGCGGAATAAGGGGTTGTTTTCGGGGTCATACATTGAGGATCCACAACAACATTTGAAGAACTTTTTGTCGATCTGCAGACTCAGAGGTAGCCAAACATCACTCCGGAGGCAATAAGACTGTTGTTGTTTCCCTTCTCAGTGATAGGAGTAGCCCAGACTTGGCTCAAATCGCTCCCTATCAATTCTATTACTACATGGGAGGAGTTGGTCAAGCAGTTCTTCAATAAATTCAATCCACCGAACAAAATAACGCAACAAATTGATGAGATCTTGAGCTTCAGGCAGAAGCCTATGGAGACACTGCAGGAGACATAGTAACGGTTTAAAGGGATGCTGGTAGTCTGTCCTCACCATGGTATTCCAGAACAACTGTTGGGTCATCCATTTTATATTGGTCTGGCTGATGGTGTGAAAGCTAATGTTGATGCTTCAGATGGTGGAGCATTCCTGAGCCAAACTTGGAGAGAGAGCCAAATCCTACTTGATAAAATGGCATAAAATTTAGGATGGAAAACCAGGGGTGCACCTATTACCCCAGTTGTTAACTCAGTGCCATTAGATCCGTCCAACTCTATTGCTGAAAATATGGCAACTTTGATGACACAGATGAGCTTACTTACGAAAAAGGTAGAGGAGTCAGGGCAAAAGCAGCAAGTTCATATTGTGGATACTACCAATGTGGGATTATGCACATCTTGAATTAGTCAAACAATTGGTAATCATTGGAATGCAGACTGTGATCATCTTCACTACCCGAAGAATATGAATTATGTGTCAAACTATGGAGGCCATAGACAGGGTGGACAGAATTGAGGTCAGCAAGCTCAGCCGTACAGACCACCTCATCTGCAGCATAACAATGGAAACATGGGTGCCATGAGACCTCATGGTAATATGGCGCCTTACCAAAAGACACAAGGGTTTAATAATCAAAATCAGCAGCAGGCATACCACCCCCCTCAACAACAACATGGGGGGAGACAAGAAGATGGGTTTTCTAGGCTTGAAGCGATGATGCAATAAGTGATTGGGTCAACTGCCAAAATCAGTGAAAGATTAGATGCACACGATTCAGCTATTAAAAATATTGAAGTGCAAATGGTCCAGATATCAATGTCCTTGAATAATCGTCCTCTTGGGACTTTGCCTGCAGACACGTAGGTAAATCCTAAGGACTAGGGCCCAAAGCAGCTGATGGCAGTGAGTCTCCGCAATGGCAGGGACTTATACTTGGAACAGGAGATAGCGTGTGAAAGCAGGCAGGTTGAGACACTGGTACCAGTGCCGATTGAACTTGATGATTCAACAAACTTGACCAAGGTAACAGTGCAACCTGGTGAAAGAGAACCTAGTGCGCAAAGTAAGGCTGACAAAGAAGTGGAGATAGCTCAGGAGCCGGTAGTTGAGGTGGTAGAGGATAAAGAAAAGTCCCAAATCACTGGGAAAAAGAGATCGCCAGCTCCATTCCCTCAGAGGCTGGCCAAATCCCAAAAGGATGAGCAGTACAAAAAGTTCTTGGATATGCTGAAACAGATACAGGTAAACATTCCGCTAATTGATGCTCAGAAGAAGATGCCTGTCTATGCAAAGATGATGAAGGACTTGATGTCCCGAAATTCGATTTCCAAGACTTGGCAACTGTGACCCTTACTCAGACTTGCAGTGATGTAGTGACACGACCAATTGCACAGAAGCTGTCTGATCCAGGGAGATTTACAATCCCCTGCACCATTGGCAATTTTGCTTTTGTCAAAGCACTATGTGATTTGGGGGCCAGTATTAATCTCATGCCCCTGTCCATTTACAAGAGACTGGGGATTGGTAGAGCCAGACCAACTTCTATGTTATTGCAGCTAGCTGACAGGACGGTAAAGATACCGTTAGGCATTCTGGATGATGTATTGGTGCAAGTGGGGAAGTTTGTGTTCCCTGCTGATTTTGTGATACTGGACTGTAGAGTGGATGAGGAGATTCCCATAATTTTGGGAAGGTCATTCTTGGCCACAGGCAGATCCCTCATTGATTGTGAAACTGTGGAGCTCAAGATGAGACTAAACAATGAAGAAATCACATTCAATGTGCAAAAATCCATGAGGCGACCAAGTGAATTCGCCAACTGCTCTCTCATTGATGTTGTGGATGTGATAGTGGAGGAAGATGATGCGTCCTTAAATATTGAGGACCCCCTTGCTGCATGTTTGATGAATTTGGAGGAGGTAAATGGGGAAGAATTGGCAGAATGGGTATTAGCACTTGAAGGAAAAGGGGTCTGGCCGAGGGCTTTCGAGTTTGAGCCATTACACTTAGAGAAAAGAGAGAGCCCGCCAGCCAAACCATCTGTGGTAGAGCCACCCAAGTTGGAGTTGAAACCGTTGCCAACCCATCTCATGTACGCATTTCTTGGACCTAACTCTACTTTACCTGTTATTATCTCATCAAGTTTGTTATATGTGCAGGCAAGTCAACTATTACAGGTACTCACTGAGTGCAAGACTGCCATTGGGTGGACAATGGTAGACATCAAAGGGATCAACCCGGCATACTGTATGCACAAGATTCTCCTGGAAGATGGACACAAACCTTCCAGGGAACACCAAAGGTGGCTGAATCCAAACATGAATGAAGTGGTGAAGAAAGAAATTATCAAGTGGTTAGATGCGGGAATCATTTTCCCCATCTATGACAGCAACTGGGTTAGCCCAGTGCAATGTGTTCCAAAAATGGGTGGCATGACGGTTGTGTAGAATGAAAATAATGAGCTAATATCGACAAGAACCGTCACTGGCTGGAGAATTAGCATGGATTACAGAAAGCTGAATCTTGCCACCCGGAAAGATCACTTCCCACTTCCCTTCAATCGATCAAATGCTCGACAGGCTGGCATGAAGGTCTCACTTTTGTTTCATGGATGGGTACTCGGGGTACAATCAAATTTCAATCGCCCTAGAAGACAGGGAAAAGACCTCAGTCACATGTCCCTATGGGATATTTGCCTTCAGAAGAATGCCATTCGGCCTCTGTAATGCACCTGCCACATTTTAAAGGTGCATGATGGCCATATTCACTGACATGGTTGAAGATATCATGGAGGTATTCATGGATGATTTCTCAGTAGTGGGAAATTCATTTGATGAGTGCCTAACAAATCTGACCCGTGTGTTAAAGAGGTGCATTGAGACGAACCTTGTGCTTAATTGGGAGAAGTGCTATTTCATGGTACAAGAAAGGATCGTCTTGGGGAACTTGGTGTCGAGCAAGGGAATTGAGGTGGACTGCGCTAAAGTAGATGTGATTGAAAAGCTTCCACCACCCACATCGGTCAAAGCTATACGTAGCTTCCTTTGGCATGCCGGATTCTACCGGCGATTCATCAAATATTTCTCCAAGATAGCCAACCCTCTATGTAAGTTGCTTGAAAAAGATAACCCTTTTGTGTTTTCTAATGATTGCAGGGTGGCTTTTGAGGAGCTGAAAAAGCGACTAGTCACGACCCCGATAATTGTCGCCCCGACTGGGCACATCCGTTTGAGCTCATGTGTGATGCCAGTGACTACGCAGTGGGAGCCGTATTAGGACAACGAAAAGATAAAATAATGCACCCAATCTACTACGCAAGTAGGACATTGAGTGGAGCTCAGCTGAACTACAAAGTGATGAAAAGGAGATGTTGGCGGTAGTGTTCGCCTTTGACGAGTTCAAATCATACTTGATCGGGTCGAAGGTGATTGTGTACACTGATCATGCAGCCATCAGATATTTGATTGAGAAGAAAATATCCAAGACGCGCCTAATTCGTTGGGTGCTGCTGCTGCAAGAGTTTGATTTAGAGATTCGTGACCGCAAGGGCACGGAGAACCAAGTCGCTAACCACCTATCACGAATTGAAGGTGCTGAGAATGCAGTAGAAACAGAGGATATTTTGGAAACCTTTCCATATGAGCAGCTACTCGCCACGAGCATGGAGGATGTGCCATGGTATGCAAATATTGCAAACTACCTGGTAAATGGTATTGAACCTTATGAACTCTCATCTGTCCAAAAGAAAAGGTTTTATCATGATTGCCGCAATTACTATTGGAATGAACCTCACTTGTTTAGTATTTGTATTGATAACATGATCCGGAGGTGTGTCCCCGAGATAGAGCAATTTTCTGTTTTGCAGGCTTGTCACGCATCAGCATATGGAGGACATTTTGGAGGAGTTCGAACAACAGCTAAGGTGTTAGAGGCCGGATTCTACTAGCCAACTGTGTTCAAAGATGCTCACCAATGGGTGAAGGGATGTAATGTGTGTCAAAGGACGGGGAACATATCCCGTCGTCATGAGATGCCCATGAACCCGATAGAAGAAGTGGAGGTGTTTTATGTGTGGGAGATTGACTTCATGGGTCCCTTTGTCAGCTCCTATGGCAATAAGTACATACTTGTTGCTGTAGACTACATGTCCAAATAGGTGGAATCTGCATCATTCCCTACCAATGATGCAAGAGTGGTGGTGGGGTTGTTGAAGAATAACATATTCACCTGTTTTGGGATTCCAAGGGCCATTATCAGTGACGGAGGCACTCACTTCCGCAATCGGGTCTTCGAAAAGTTACTAGCCAAGTATGATGTGCGCCACAAGGTGGCAACCCCTTATGACCCTTAGACGAGTGGGCAGGTTGAGGTATCAAACCGTGAAATCAAGACTGTGCTGACCAAAACAGTAAACGCCACAAGAACTGATTGGGCGAAAAAGCATGATGACGCACTCTGGGCCTATAGAACTGCATTTAAAACGCCAATTGGTATGTCTCCGTATAAATTGATGTTTGGAAAGGCATGTCACCTGCCTGTAGAGCTGGAACATCAAGTTTGGTGGGCACTGAAACAGTTGAACATGGATCTTGATGCTGCGGGTGCAAGTCGAGTCACATAGCTGCATGAGTTAGAAGAATTCAGGTATCAAGCACTTGAAAGCACAAGGCTATATAAAGAAAGAATGAAAAGGTTACACGACAAGAACATTGTGGAACACAACTTCAAACCCGGAGATAAGGTAATGCTCTATAATTCAAGATTGAGATTATTTCCGGGTAAGCTCAAGTCCCGATGGTCTGGACCATTCAGAGTGGTCGAAGTGTTTCCCGCTGGTGCTATGGACAGAGATTAAAACTGTATGTGGGGATGGACGAAACCAAGGAGTTGTATGTGGTGCTTCTTTTCGAACCCCAGAGGTTGAGCGAACCTTAAATGCACTCAGTCTACATCATGCCGCGACATTAAATCAGGCGCTTCATGGGAGGCAACCCATTAACTTGTTGTAATTGTCGTGCCACGACATTAACTAAGGCGCTGGTTGGGAGGCAACCTAATACATATAGTATTTATAGTGTCAGTACTAACATATGCAGGTGTGCAAGGAAAGGGGTGTACACAAGACCCCAAGAAATAAGAACAAAAAGAACAAGGTTGGTTGACGCTTGAACTAGAGCGACCGCGCTAAGCTCGCGCTAATGGTCGCGCTAGTTGAGTTTCATTCTGCCTCCCAGGTATTGCCACTAGCGTGGTCATGCTAATCTCGCGCTAATAGTTGTGCTAGTTGAGTTTCATTCTGCCTTCCAGGTATTTCCACTAGCGCGGCCTCGCTAATCTCGCGCTAATTGTCGTGCTAGTTGAGTTTCATTCTGCCTCTCGACCACTGGATTAGCGCGCCCGCGCTACACTAGCGCTAAGGTCGCGCTAGTCCGTCTCGACACATGTAAGGTCTTAGTTATTTTTTTTTTCTATTTTTATTTTTTTTTAATTATTCCCAACCACTCAATTCACTTTTACCCCCCCTCTATCCGAACCAACCCCTCCCTCTATCCACACTCTCCCTCTCACAACAGAACACAACCCCCCATAAACCCTTCCCCTTCTTCTTCTATTCCTCTTCATCTTCTTCCCCAACTCAAGCAAATCTCTGCAAATTTTCTTCTTATCCCTCCCGCACCTCAAGCAATCCCAAGCCCAAGTCTTCTTCAAACTCCATCTCCCTATTTCAACTCTACATGTATGTATCTCCCCCACTAATTTTCTTTTAATTTTGTAACTTCGTTTTGTTTTTTTCCTTTTCCTTTTGTACAAAAATTGTAGCTTCTTCTTATTTGGTAGAAATACTTGGTAGTAGTTGACTTGTGCTGGCAACTGATGATATGTAGAGTATGGGTTGTTGTGATTATGTTTGGGTTATTGTGGTGGTGCTTCATATCCAATATTGAGTAATTTGGGGTTTTAAGTGTTTAATACCCACCACATATTTGTAGAAATGCCCCCATTGGAGGGAGTTAATGTGACCAATTGTGTGGTGAAGTCTGAGTAACCACAGTTGGTTCACCATGTTGTACTGAGCTACTATTGTGCTTATTGTATGTACAATGCCTCCACACAAGCGTCAAGCCACCATCTCCTCCTCGAGCCAACCAGCACGTGCCCCCACCGGAAGGCCACACAAATCAGTTGACTCTAGGACTTTCAATAGCCACAAGTTTGTCTCAGCGAATTCTCAGGACAGGTTCGCTGAGAAAGAAGATAAGTCGGTTATACCTGAGCAGGCCATGGATTCTGACGCTATCCGGATGAACTGTCCTAAAATGTATGAGGTGTTAATGCAGCGTCGTCTGGATGTCTTTTTTGAGGAGCCCGATGAGGCCAATGCTATGATTGTCCGCAAATTCTATGCCAATTCCGTGGAGCACAAGAACTATGTTGTAACAGTGCAGAGGAGGCAGGTCAATGCCTCAATGGAGAACATTCGGACAATGTATAGGCTACCTCCACCAGTGGATGAGTATGAGGATGCCTACTAGGACAATGGAAAAAAGTGGTCTTCCTGGGATAGGTTCACCCCGACCATCTGTCAACCGGGGGTCGCGTTGAAGTGGTACAAATATGGGGACAAATTCCACTCATTGGCCTCAAGTTTGAGGCCAAATGTTGGCTGTACCTAATCAACATCAGACTCTTGCCATCCAAAAACACCTCATAGAGGAACATTCCTTGAGGGTGTTTGATTTGGTTCTTCATGACGGATAAACCATTTGATGTAGCCCGGGTCATTCACGAGGAGATGTTTGTCTGCATCAAGTTCCAAAGGTATGGGTTCTTCTACCCATCTCTCATTACTCGATTGTGCGCTGCGGCTGGGGTGCCAGGCGACTTTGCTATAGATGGCTGGGTGCCAACAGTGCATTCCTTCAAAGCTGAAAGAGTTACTACGTGCAAGGAAGTAGTGATGGCAGATGAGGACTTGGAAGGGCATGACTTTGAGGAAGATGAGGCGGAGGGGGAGCCTCAACATGGAGAGGAGGAGACTAAGCACATGGAGGTGGAGCAGCCCGTTCAGGCGCATGCTACGGATGTTGGAGGCCCGTCTAGGGCTAGTCGAGGACAACGATTGGATCCCCTGGAGCACGACGTGTCCGGGTTGAGGACCTCAGCGACAGAACTGGGGACCAAAGTTGATGAAATGGCAACCCATCAGAAAAAATCAGAAACGAAGATTATGGGCTGGCTACGCGCCCTGGGTCGTGCTTGCAACGTGGACCCAGGAACTGTCTCCGATCAAGATTGAGATGTTAGGGAAGTCCCCTTACCTTACTCTGTATTTTTATTGGCCATGAGGACATGTCCTCATTATAAGTGTGGGGAGGGGGAAGGATTCCCTATTTGTTGTATGTTGTACACTTGTTATTTGTTTGCTTTAATTTTCGTTTAACTTGGTAGAATTGTAGTTTCTTTTCGTTAGTTTCATTTAAGGTTGTTTTTGTTTTGGTTGTGTTGTACATAATGTATAATCAATTAAGTCGTCTTGGCCCGACGACGGATCCCTTGACGGGGTTCTTGAGGGTCTATGTCGATAAAAAAACCTAGAAAATGTAGTGGACTCTTCCTGATGACGGACTTCTTAGGCAGTTTTCTTGAGAGAAGTTAGTCCAAAGAAAATACCAAAAAGATTTTTTATTTTCTTTTTAGGTAGTGTATTAACTCCCCCTTGGTTTTTCTTTTGACCACGGTTCTTTTTCAAAGTTTTAGCTTGAACCGAGTATAGTTAGTTTTCTTTTTTTATTTTTGTTTAGTTGTTAGGTTTCCTTTGGGAAAAGAGATGCATCCCTTAGTGTGTTACTCCCGAATACCAAAGAACCTAGAGTGTGACTCTTAGGCTCATTGGTTGACTCTTGTAGAATGCCTTAATTTTTCATGTTGTAACGGACTTGATTGCTCAATGGAGTGTCTTGATGAACCAATTTGGAGTGAATTATGTGCCATGTGTGTGTAAGGTATTTTGCATTGTACTCTATGTCCACATTTGATACCTAGAACTTGCCCCGTGTGTGTGCAAAGCGAAATAGTAGTTTGTTCAGTCTTAGAAGTGATATAGGCATTTCTTTGTTAAGCCAGACATAAATATGTATCCACCTGATTGCAATTCACCATAGTTAACCCCTTTGAGATTATAAGCCTGTTTTGTTGGCAACCACATTACAAACCATAGTCAGTTGTTTGAATAACCTAACTGTTTGAACCCTATACCTCCTATAAGCACTTGAATTGTAGAGAACATGTAAAAGTCTAAGTGTGGGGTGGTGGTCTAGTTTTTGAGTGGAATCAGCGAAATAGGACGCTCGAATTAACTTCCTTTGAGAGATGGATCGACCTTCATCATGGAGCCTTATATCCCTCATCGCTTTAGTCGTCAATTCGGTTTTTATCAAGACATCCCCGGTTGCCAATCCCGGGGAAAAATATCACAACAGTTTGAAATTTGAAAGCACATTTCTTCCCCCTATTGGAATCATCGAAAAGTTGGAAAATGATAAACTTATCAGAGTTTGTTAACAATTACTCATGGCCATTGAGGCAACTGCAGGTGCAAACATGATTTAAACATCAAAAGAAACCAATAAATGTAAGCTACGTAAGAAACTGGGACAAAGTCAATAACTAACAAAAGCAGAATTTATTGATTAGTCAGTAATCAAATACCATTAAAAAAGTCATAACCATGAGCAAAACAAAAAAACAGAAACAGAACAAATCCCCAACTGGGCATTGACGAGTTTAGGTAGCTCTGGACAACCTAAGGTTGGGTAGGGGCAGATGATGTTGGGTTCTTGGATTAAAGGAGAGAAAGCATTTGTTGAAGAACACCTTCATTTTTCTCCTTCTCCTTTGCTAGTTCAACTCTGAGAGCATCTCGCTCAGCTTCCACCTCATGAAGGCGAGATTTCAATCTAAGGATCTCCGTATCCTTTATCTCTCCTTCCTGCACCAATGACCCGACTTTGCTATTGACTGGCTGCTTTCTAGATGAACCAGGTTCATCCTCCGGAACATTGACAATATAATCACAGTCAGCAAAGTGTTCTTCCCAAAATAATCCTTAGCATTAGCCATCCCAGCTTTCTTCACAGGAACCTCAAAATGGGCAAGCACAGCCGTCAGAATAAAGCCATAAGGAATATCGTGTACTTTGGTTCCATTTATAACTCTGTCCAAGAGTTGAATGATGAAAGCTGGCCAGTTAATCTGCTTACCCCTATACAAGCATTCCATAAGCGTTAAGTACATATAGTTTGCAATGTGCCTTCTCTCTTGTCTTGGCAGCAGGAACTTGATCACGAATTCAAAGAATAACTTGTGCTGGGGCCTCATTTCACTTTTGAACACTGTCCTGGGATCAACTTCCTCCTCATTTTCACAAAATAATCTGGTGATGTTGAGAGCTGAGGCCATTCCATCAAGACTAGTCCATCTTTGCCTAGTGTAATCATCGTAGCCCTCAGCAGGTATGTTCAGAATCTCTACCAGTTCCTTTGTATCAAAATTGATCTGAATTCCTTTGATTGTGGAGGTCACCCTACCATTCTTGACACTTGCATTGGCCATAAACTCCACCAGTTCGTTCCTTGCCAGCCTTCCTTCCAGGTGAAGGACCATGTCCTTCCACCCCTACACATCCAGTGTATCCAGCAGATATAACATCCCAGGTTCCTCAATATCTTTCACCAACTTCCCTTTCAGAATTGTACGCTTGCCAAACTTGGTGAGTTTGTCAGATTTCTCACCAGACATCTCCTCTTCTCCTCCACTCTATTCTTTTTCTTCTTCTTCAACAATCTTCACTTTCTTGGCCTTGGACCTGGACCTTTTAGTAGTTCTTGAGGGTGTGGCAGACACAACAGCTGACTTCCTTGAAGAAGATTTAGCCTTCTTGGGCTTGGGTGTCTCAACCACAACTGGAGCAGGCTGCTCCTCATGATGGACCAGGTCCATCGTATCATCATCAACAGTTACAGCCTCAATAGGTTCTCCTACCTTTGCCTTTCCCTTTGAAGCTTTCTTTTTCTTGCTCTCTCTCAGAGCCCTTTCTAACTCTTCTTCACCTTGTCGAACAGCACTTCGTGTAGCACGAATGTTTGGGGCAGGAGCATCAACAGATACAAAAGCTTTCCTTTTCTTTGGAGGAATTGGGGTAGTGACTTTCTTGAACGTTTGAGATCTCTTCTTTTTGGGGTTATAAGACTCCCCCAACTTCCTCAGCATCTCAACCAGTTTCTCCTCGATAGATGAACCAGGTTCATATGCTGATTTTCGTAAGCTCTCTAGACCTGCTACTGATTCCTTAGCAACACTTCCCCCTAAATTTGTGACACCTTCTTCAACACTCTCAGGAACGGGACCACAAATAGCCAAAGTGGTACCGTCCTCCTCAGATCCCCTTACAAAACTTCCTTCTCCCTCTCTCTCAAGAACTTTATCTTTCTCCAATTTTCTCTGCCTATCCGGCACTTCAACATCAACAACTGACCCAGCCAACACAAACTTGTTTTCAGTAGTAACTGTTTCAGAATTAACTTCACGATTACCTTGCTCAGAACTGGATGAACCTGGAGCTTCATCCTCCTTAGGAGATTTGAAGGATTCACTTGAACATTCAGACTCAGGAACCTCGCTGGCTTTAAGAATTTCCTCCAAGAATTTTTCACGAGAGCCAGAAGCAACAGATTTCCTGGCAAGAACTTTCACTCTTCGTGCTCTGGGGGCTGGAGTAGGGTTAGATGTGGGTCCAAGAACTGGAGGGTTTTCAGGGGTTGAAGATCTGACTGGAGATTATGAATTGTATACAGATGGGGAATTCGATTCAGATTCTTCACATCCTCCATCGTAATCACGTATGGATGATGAAGAGGAAGAAGAGGCAGGGGGTGGTGAAGACATTATTATGAAAGTTTTAGGGAGAGCCGAAGGTTTGATCAGTTTTGATTTTAGAAGAATGAAGAACTTGGTTCTACTTGTTATGTTATGAAGAGGGGAGGTAATGATGACACTTTTATAAGATGTGGCTATGAATAATTACAACGGGCAGAACATTTAATTAAGAGGGAGTCTAATCGACGTATGAGTGTCATTGATTAGACATTTAAGAATCCCCTAAATCTAGGCTAATTGAGTAGCGATGGGACTTCTTGAAACTGGTTCATTTTAGGATAGGTACTGAGAATTTGAATTGAACCAAATAAGGATAGAGTCCTGCTCATGTGTGACTATAATTATTTCAATAAGTTTATGGAGATGAGCACGTACCTTGTCAGTCAGATGAACCAGGTTCATCGTGTTAAAGTCTTTAATTTGCCTCAATTTACAAAGATAGAAAAACATCATTAGCAACCAGGGAATCATATTAATACATGGCAAGAGAGTATGACAGTAAAGTTATGATACTGAGCAGTGATTAGTCTGGTTGATTATCTATGTTAGTGTTTCTAGCCAATTTGTTTTTTTCAATATTTGTTTTTCATTTTTGTTTTTCAATTAGGTGATCTTAATCATCCCTAATTCAAGCCGGTTTCTCTCAAAATGCTGCCTACTCAGTGCTTTAGTAAAAATATCTGCAATTTGTTGATCAGTAGCACAAAATTTGATTGAGATCATTCCTTTTTCATAGTTATCCCTTAGGAAATGGTGTCTAACATCTATGTGCTTAGTTTTTTTATGATGAACCGGGTTCTTCGTCATGCTAATTGCACTAGTGTTGTCACAGAAAATAGGAATGCATCCAACCTCTATACCAAAGTCCATGAGTTATTGATTGATCCACAGCAACTGAGCACAGCATGAGCCTGCAGTNTATCCTACAAGGTCGAATTACTACATTTAGGATACCAAAGGCACAAATCAGTGGTGCCTTTCAGATATCTCAAAATTCTCTTCATTGCAGTTTGGTGGGACTTCTTTGGATTTGCCTGAAACCTAGCACACAGTCCTACACTGAACACAATATCAGGTCTATTGGCAGTGAGATCTAATAGAGACTCAATCATCCCTCTATATAGCTTCTGATCAACGGATGAACCAGGTTCATCCACATCCAATTTTGTAGTTGTGGCTATGGGGGTGTCTATTTCCTTTGAGTTTTCCATTTTAAATTTCTTGAGCAATTTTCACATACTTTTGTTGATGGATCATTGTTCCATTTGAGTTTTGCTTGATTTGCAAGCCTAAGAAGAAGTTTAGCTCACCCATCATACTCATCTCAAACTCACTCCCCATAAGTATAGCAAATTCCTTACTCAATTTTTCAGAAGTCGACCCAAACATGATATCATCCACATATATTTTCACAACCAGGATTTCTTTACCCTTTTCCTTTAAGAACAAGGTGCTGTCAATTTTGCCTCGTTTGTACCCATGTTCTAGCAGGAATTTTGATAGCCGCTCATACCATGCTCTAGGTGCTTGTTTGAGACCATATAGAGCCTTGTAAAGTTTGTATACGTGGTCAGGTGACTCCTTGCTTTCAAAACCTGGAGGCTGTTTGGCAAATACATCTTCCTTTAGATAGCCATTGAGAAAGGCACTCTTAACATCCATCTGATGAGAGTGAATTCTATGTGTGCAACAAATGCTATAAGAAGTCTGATTGCCTCCAGTCTTTCCACAGGGGCAAAGGTCTCATCATAGTCAATTCCCTCTTCTTAACTGTATCCTTGAACAACCAATCTAGCCTTGTTTCTTGTAATAGTTCCATCCTCATCGAGCTAGTTGCTGAAGACCCACTTTGTGCCAATCACTGATCTGTCTAGTGGTCTGGGTACTAAGTGCCATACTTGACTTCTTTCAAATTGATTCAGCTCCTCTTGCATGACATTTACCCAGTCAACATCCTATAGGGATTCACCAATGTTCTTTGGTTCAATCAAGGATAGAAAGGCATCAAACGCACACAGAGTTTTCAAGGAGGATCTTGTTTTGATTCCAGATGTCAAATTTGTTATGATGTTCTCAAGAGGGTGAGAACTCTGGTATCTGTGTGGTTTGAGCACCAATTGTTCACTTCTAGATAGTTCCATGGTGTCTTGTTGTTGTGGAACAGGATCAGGGCCAGGGTGCACATGTTAAGTTCCCCATGTCATGTTGCTTGGGGTAGTTGGACCTATTCCATCTTCCATATTTGCTTCAATGTGTTCACTTCTTCTCACTAGNACAACATGCACACTCTCTTCTACACACATAGTTCTTTTATTGTACACTTTATAAGCTTTGCTATGTGATGAATATCCCAAGAATACTCTCTCATCACTTCTGGGATCAAATTTACCTAGGGAATCGTTTCCATTATTGTGCACAAAGCACTTGCATCCGAAAGCCCTAAGGTGAGATATGTTGGGCTTTCTCCCTTTAAGTAATTCATAAGGAGTTTTCTCTACCAGNCCATGTCTTCAAGAGTTCTATTCTTTCTTTCAACAACCCCATTTTGTTGTGGGGTTCTAGGGGCAGAAAAGTTTTAATTGATACCATGTTCATCACAGAACTCAGCAAACTTTGCATTCTCAAATTCAGTACCATGATCAGATCTTATTGATGCTAGTTGATTTCCTAACTGATTTTGAGTTTTCTTAACAAATGAGGTGAACATATCAAATGCTTCATCCTTAGATGTCAGAAACAAGGTCCAAGTGAACCTTGAATAGTCATCAACTAGCACCATTACATATTTCTTACTACCTATGCTCAGAGTTCTCATAGGACCACATAGGTCCATATGAACCAGTTCCAACGTCCTGTTGGTACTGACCATTTTCTTAATTTTGAAAGAAGCTCTTACCTGCTTCCCCCTTGCACATGCCTCACAAAATTTGTCTTCCTTAAACTTAATGTTAGGAAGCCCTACCACTAAGTCTTTAGAGACTAGTTTGTTTAGCTGATTCAGACTTGCATGACCAAGTCTTTTGTGCCACATGAGGGGATCACTGTCCAACACACTTAAGCAAGTGAGTTCATTTTCAGACAGTGTGGACAAGTTAGTGACATAGATATTATTCATTCTCTTTCCCTGCAAAACAATCTTGTCAGTAAGCAGGTTGATCACAAAATATTTTGTGGAAGTGAAAGCGACAAGGTTACCTCTGTCACACAACTGTGACACACTGATTAGACTATATTTCAAGCCATCTATCAGGTACACATGTTAGATGGAATGTGTGTCATCCTTACCTACCTTGCCAACCCCAATAATTTCACCTTTCTTTCCATTTCCAAAGAAGACATTTCCTCCTTTGAGGCTTTCAAGTGAAAGGAACTGTTCCTTGTTTCCTATCATATGCTTTGAGCAGCCACTATCCAAATACCAAATTTTGCTGCTTCCACTCACTTAAACCTACAAAACGAAATCATGGGTTAGTTTTAAGAACCCAAACTAGTTTGGGTCCTTTTCTACGAGAGAATGGATGAATCAAGCTTTTTCTGGCCCAATTTGGTAGCCAGTTTTTCTTTTTAACAAAACTTTCATTTCTTCGACTGGCCTGCTCTTTTGCAGTACACTCAATTTTGTAGTGGCCAGTCTTACCACAATGGGTGCAGATTTTATTCTCAGGGAGAGTGAGATACTTGCTTTTGGGATCCCACTTGGGCAATTGACTCCCAAAGCCAAGCCCTCTCCGGTTGCTACTATGATTCTCTTGAAGCCATGTCAAGGCATCAGAGGATTTATTCCATTTACAAGTTCGATCTAATTCATGTTTGACTTTGCCAAGTTCTTCTTTAAGTGTTCTTATCTGTTCACCCTTGGCATACATCTTATCTTTTAGTTTTCCCATATTTTCCTCTAACATGATATGAGAATGATCAACAACCTGTTTACTGGATCCTAGCTTCAGTTTTAAGTTTTCATATTTTAGTTCTAGAATCTCAGTTTCGAGTGGATGAACCTGGTTCAACAAGACAATGTTTTTCTTTTCAGATTCACTTGCTCTGATTTTCAGGTTCATGCATTTTGCTTTTAGCATTGCACATTCTTTAGATAGTTGGTCCTTCTCTTTGGTTGTTTCTTCAGAATCATCCATGAAATCAAGTAGCAACTCAGAGAGTTTTTCCTTAGATAGGAACTTTATTTTATTTTTAAGATGGGAGATACTTACCTATGGTTCTTCATGTGATTCCTCATCAGATTCACCAATTTCCATGAGCGCCTGATCTTCATTCTCACCATCTTCTGATTCTTCATCTGACCTTTCCCCTCAAGCAGCTACCATAGCTTTTGTTGTGATTTTCTTGGGTTGGACCAAATCCTTCTTCCTGTTCCTTCTTTCATATCTCTCCTTTTTCCATTCTTCTTCCCACTGAGGGCAATTCTTGATAAGATGGTCAGTTTTTCCACACTTGTAGCATCCCTCGTTGGTTGGCCTTTCTGGAGCTTTTGCTTTGTTGCAGTTTCCTCCTCTAGAGATGCCCTTCTTCCTTATAAGAAAGTTTCTGAATTCTTTGGTAATCATGGCCATCTCATCTTCCTCCAGATCTGCTCCCTCAGTGATTCTAAGTGCCTTCTGGACCATCCATTTTCATGGCCATCTCATTTCCTTATTTGGACCATCCATTTTCATTGTCTGCCTTCTGAGTTCATAGGCAGTAAGGTTTCCAATTAGCTCGTCCAATCTGAGGGTTGCCATATTTTTGGATTCCTGGATAGCAGTGATTTTACTTTCCCAGGAAATTGGTAAGACCCTTGTCAGGATCTTCTCTACCCTGTCCTCTTCAAGGATGACTCTTCCAAGAGACTTAAGTTCATTTGTCAAAGTTGTGAACCTTGTGTACATCTCTTAGATTGTCTCTCCTTCTTTCATAGTGAAGTTTTCATACTGAGAGTATAGTAGAGTACCTCTTGATCTTTTTACCTGAGGTGTTCCTTCATGGGCTACTTGCAAGGTACACTACAAAAAAACAGTGCATTTGCATCATTTTGTCTTGCGTATAACGGCGGTTTAAAACCTCCACTACTACCCATAATGGCGGTTTATCAAAACGCCAAAATTGAGTGCGCCAAAAAGGTAATCTGGCGGTTTTCGAAAAACCGCCAAAATTGTATATTACATAAAATGGCGGTTTTGTACTGCTTAAAATGGCTGTCTGAAACTGCCATAATTACAAATTTTATATCACAAATTAAATATCTATGGCGGTCCTAAACCGCCGTAATTACCCTTGTAAGGCCCAACATCTTCTCCATAATTTATAATTCTTTTTCACATTTCTTGCATTTCATTTTACACACTGTCCCCCTACAATTAGACTTGTGTTTTACTTTATAATAGTTTTCAAACATATATAAGAGAAGATGTGCTAAAGAAATTATTCATCATATATAAAAAGAATCAGCAATTCAAAATTACATCATAAAATGTAGTTACTAAATTTCAAGGAGTAATATTTTACATTCCATGAGGAAAATTATTCTGAAAAATCCTAGACTTGTTCTTTGTTATTTCCATCTGGTGTTCTTCTTAGGTTGTTGGGTGATGGGACGCAATTTTGCTAATTATCCAGTACCTACAAACTAAACTGAAACAACAAGCAATAAGTAACTCAAATGGATCAAGATACAATCATAATCTTCTTCACGAAAGGAGGAACATCATTATGTATAGAGCCAATCAACTACTTGCTTAAACCATTTTGATCTAATCCAACATTCCATTTCTTCAATGTAAATAAATAATGACTAGATCATCACATTACTAACAAATTGTTGGTGCAACAGAGGAGTACTTAAGATTAAGAGGAGTATTACACTTCAATTGGACCAATACATACTTAAGATTAAGAAGAGTACGCATGACACAAGCAACAAAAAAGGAAGACACAAAGAGGAAAGAGAACGTATTTACCTTGGAGCACAAACACAAACGAGACTCGTGAAGCCTCCGCAAGAGAATGCACAACCTTACTGTGTTCAAAGTGCCTGAGCTGTATCCGCAAAATTATCTACAAGCTAAAGAGCTATCAAGTTCATTACACCTACAAAATGCATGTCACTTTTCTGTACTTTGACCATCGGATTAGAAATTAGCATGTGCGGGTGAAAGATTACTCAAAAGACCTGCATTTGTTAACCATAAACTGAAATTAGGTGAGAAAATGCTCTTCCAACATTAGCCTTAACTTCAGGGGTTTCCACAGGTGACATGGCAACCTGGGTAAAAACATTTACCAACTCTGGAACCAAAGATAGGATCTGCATATTCACAAGAAAACAAAACAGAAGGAAAGAAGTGTCTAATATTAAATTCCACAGAGGAGACATAAGAAAACAAGAATGATAATTAATGTGACAGATAAGATGAGACAAAAAATACCTGGAAGTTAGATGACAAAACAAGATGGTATATGCAACTGTAGACTGCCATGGATTCCTCGTCATCTTCTTTCGGAGGAAGAACTTTCAAGAAAACAGGTAGCACCTAAAGAAAGTACAACATCAATACACGCCCATACAAATAGAGAGAAACGTTCAAAACCAAAAACGATAAAGGTCAAACTGCATACCTGATTCAGTGGGATTGTCTCTGGATGGACCATTATCATCATTGCCACCGCACAAGCATCATTGTCTCTCACCGCATTATCTGGCTCAAATTCGCCAAATAATGGGTAAAGACCCCATAAGGCATCCCCATAATATATAGAATCTAGAATAAAATGAATAAATTAGATATATGATGTACCAACGAAGAAGGCAGATGGTAAATAAATCAGTGGATACAACCCCACAAACTCGGAACACTTCTTAGGAATAAAAGGAGATAGATAAACAAGGTGTGCATACGAAAGCATACTTCAAAGCAGCATCACCACCATTGTTGCACAAC
The DNA here is from genome assembly GCA_005239495.1 of Nicotiana undulata. Lineage (NCBI taxonomy): Eukaryota > Viridiplantae > Streptophyta > Magnoliopsida > Solanales > Solanaceae > Nicotiana > Nicotiana undulata. The sequence goes on along the minus strand of ML251028.1, from coordinate 11,488 downwards.
TCGCCAACACAAAATGCTGCATTCCTTCAGTTTATAGCATCTACTGATGCTAATTCTTTAAGAACCAGGGACATCAAAGCATGAAACATGATTAGTATTCTCCAATTCAGTTGCAGAACTATTGAAAATGTGTGAGTGACTGTATAGGAGATTTATAACAAAAGAACCAATTAACTAGTTTTTGCAGAATTTAACATCAATATAGCCACCAATTGGAGCACTCATGTGTTGAGAAACTTCTGCAAGGGTTGCAACGACACATTTTAAGGATTCTCACTTCTCTCAACCCTAAACTGACAGACAATTTCTAACCAAACCTAAAAACAACGCTAGAAATTTAAATTACAAAAGAAATCGTTCCTAACATCACACATATTTAAGATCTCCAAAAGAAAGCACAGACCCAACATAAATACCTATGTTCATATATAAAAGGAACCAAAAACAGAGATACATGGGTAGACTTGATCCACATTTACAAAAGGCACGATGGAGATTAGCGAAGCCATGGCCAGCTTCTTCGAAGACCCGACGAGAAGAGGAGAAGGAAATGAGAGTTTAGTCGAGGAGAGGGACTCGTCGGCTATGGTGATTTGGCGATTGGTGTAAGGAAGATTGGATAAAATAGGTGTCACGACCCAAATTTCCCTCCCTTGGGTAACGTGACGGCACCTAGTCTTAGGGACTAGCTAAGCCTAACATTTACCTACAATAACAATAACAAAGAATTTTAACAATCTCGATAATAGAAATCTTGACTAAGTTTACAATTTCCAAAACCCGGTAATCTTTCTACTAATTCTAAATACAAATGTCTAGGAATGAGTAAGGACAGTTGAAATCAACCGGATGGTAACTCCGAAGCCTGCGAACGCAGCAACAGGTTTACCTTGAGTCTCCTCGTCAATGAACCCGCACAACTACTAACAATAGATACCTGGATCTGCACACAAAAATGCGCATAAGTGTAGTATGAGCACACCACAGCGGTACCCAGTAAGTATCAAGACTAACCTCGGTGGAGTAGTGACAAGGATTAGTCAAGACACCACTGGTCTATCAAGTAAAAAGGCATAAATATAAGAATGACCAAAACATAATATCAATCTAAAGATTTTTCGATATAATTAACGGTACGATAGAATAATACGGAAGAAAATTCAGCAATTTCGATCAACGGACAACATAATAGAAATACGCAAAGAGAATGGAAGAATGCAAGCCAAATGTCAGGAATCACAACCCAATAAAAATACTAGCAACTCAGCACTGCATCAATTTATTCACATCAGGCCTTAGCCAATAAACTCAATAAAGTTGGTCAAACCTTCGAGCGAAAACCTTTAAGTCGTGAGTTTATTTCGAAAGCTTTAAAGATAAAATCATTTCAGAATAGAGAAATTTCTTCTTTGAAACATACTTTCTCAGAATGTATATTTATATTTTTATAAAGAGGAATCTTTAAAGCATAGTCCCTTCAAAATATGGAGTGTTCAAATATACTTTCCCAAATACTGCTCTTTCAAATATCATTTTGTTGCAAGACAAATACTTTTCAAATATACTTTCGAAATAGAAGTCCTTCAGACATAACTTTTCCTAGAGATAATTGCTTTTCAGCTATACATTTCAATATATATATATATATATGTGTGTGTGTATCTTTCGAACCAAATCTCCTCAATGGTAAAACCACCGGAACTCAGTCCGTAACTATGAATTTGTCATGCAATATAGTTCAGGGGGAAAGCTCCCGAAATCCCGTCCGTAGTCCCAATTTAAATATGCGATGCAGTACAGGGAGAAAGCTCCCAAAATCTCGTCCCTANATATATATATATATATATATATATATATATATATATATATATTTTTTTCCGATCCAAATCTCCTCAATGATAAAACCACCGGAACTCAGTCCGAAACTCAAATTTGTCATGCAATGCAGTACAAGGGGAAAGCTCCCGGAATCTCGTCTGTAGTCCCAATTTAAATATGCGAGGCAGTAAAGGGGGAAAGCTCTCGGATCTCAGTCCGTAGTCCCAATTTAAATATACGATGCAGTACAGGGGGAAAGCTCTCGTATCTCAGTCCGTAGTCCCAATTTAAATATGCGATGCAATAGAGGGAGAAAGCTCCCGGATCTCAGTCCGTAGTCCCAATTTAAAAATGCGATGCTGTACAGGGGGAAAGCTCTCGGATCTCAGTCCGTAGTCCCAATTTAAATATGCGATGAAGTACAGGGGGAAAGCTCTCGGATCTCAGTCCGTAGTACCAATTTAAATATGCAATGCAACCACTGAGGAAAACAACCAGAATGCGACAGAAACAGCATACAGTGCCACAACAGGCGTAAAAGCAACAAGGACATAATGCAAGGTGCAATGAGCAAATCAATACAAAGACTTGAATTACAAGAATGGAAAAAACTCACTCATAAGAAGTAGCCACTGAAAGGAATTCCAAGAACAAGGAGAAGCACCATAACGAGGGGAAAACAAGGCAAATATAGCAACGATTTTATAAATTCAGTTCACAACCAAAGAAACCAAATCATCCCGGCAAGGGAAGCAGCTATAACCAATCTCACCTAGACAATTAGCTTCACAGACTAAACTCAACTTGAACCATGCTCAGTGATAGGCAACACCAAGGAATATACCATCAACATGGGAAATCGTCTAACTAAACCTAAGTAACACTTATGGAAGAATCAATTAATCACAATATACGACTCATGAGCATGCTTGACACCAACGTATAGATATTTCAATCACTGCTAAACAATTATAGGGAAAGTAATACTAATCCTAGTCAATTAGGTAGTTTATGAAGAAAATATATCATACTGATAAAGAAGGTAAAATACTCAGTTAAGTCATGTAAGATCGAATAGTCAACGCAAGGAATCCAAAAGCAAGTAATTCCAATTTAAATAGGAAGGGGATGAAATTAACCACCAAGGATTCAAATGTAGCAATGATAACTCATTCACCGGTAGCATAAGGACCTACGAATCCTAAAAGGGCAATCTATTAGCAAATAAGTCCGAGTATGCACTCGTCACCTCACATACACGGATTACAATCAACAAAGAAGACTCAATCCTAGGGGGTAGCTCCCCCACACAAGGTTAGGCAAGATACTTACCTCAAAGACGACAATCGGATGCTCAAAAGTAGACTTCTCAGACGGGAAGGCCTCCGGACGACTCAAAATCAACTAAAACAACTTCAAAACTCATATAAAACGTATAAGGAATGATTCCGAATAGTAAAGTTTTGATCTTTACTAATTTATAAAATCGACCCAAAAGTCGACACCCGGGCCCGCACCTTAGAACCGACAAATTTTACAAATTCCGATGTCATTTGGTCTTTCAAATCATGAAATTTCCTCTTAGGAGTTTTCTTCCAAAACCCACAATTCCCTCGACCCAAAATACAAATTAAATGATAAAAACAAGAACTAATTCATTAAATATAATTAATTATAGTGGAAGAACACTTACCCATTTGATTTGTGTGAAAACCCCTCAAAGAATCGTCCAAAACCGAGTTCTAGAAGTCAAAATATGTTTAAAATGGTGAAACCCCAATTTTTGAAAGCTTATATTCTTCCCAGGTGTTTAAGGCATCGCGATCACGGGCAAGTTGATGCGATCGCGAAGAGGAAAGGGAAAAACTGACCAAAACCTTCTATGCGATCGCGAAGTGGACACTGCGATCGCGGATAAGGAAATTGTTGCTGGCCTATTTGTACTATGCGTTCGCGGCAATTCAAATGCGAACGCGGAGAACAAGAACAAGGAACTACGCGAACGCAGGAGGTACGGGTGCGAACGCATAAAAGGAACGACTGGGCAGGTCAAGTAACACTATGCGGTCGCGACAAATGCTATGCAATCGCATATAAGGAAACCAGAAACAGATTTTTCAGCAGTTCAAAAATAAGGAAAATGAACCCGACACCCATCCGAAACACGCCCGAGGCCCTCAGAACCCTGTCCAACCACACACACAAGTCATATAACCTAACACGGACTCGCTCGAGGTTTCAACTCATATAAAATAACACTAAAACGACGAATCAACCCAAAAATCAAACTTATGAATTTTCAAAACTTCAATTATCAAGACTCGCATTGAAACCTATCAAATCAACCCGGAATGACGTGAAATTTTGCAGACAAGTCCCAAATGACACAACGGACCTACATCCACTCTCGGAATTCCATTCCGATCCCGATATCAAAATTTCACCTGTCGGCCGAAATCGCCGAAATTCTAACTTTCACCAAAATACTTCAAATCACTCTACGGACCTCAAAAACCGATTCCGGACGCGCGCCTAAGTCCAAAATGATCATACAAAGCTGTTGACATCACCCAAATCTCATTTCGAGGCCATTTACACAAAAGTCAAATCTCTGGTCAACTTCCACCTTTAAGCTTCTAAAATTGAAATTTTTCTTCCAATTCGACTCCGGATTATCCGGTAACTGAATGTAACCACGCACACCAGTCGATATACACAATGTTAAGATGTCCAAGACCTTACGCCACCGAACGGAGCTTAAATTCTCGAAACGACTGATTGGGTTGTTACATTCTCCCCTTCTTAAACACACGTTTGTCCTCGAACGTACCAAGTTTCACCTTGAACTCATCCAATCACTGATCGTACACTTCTAACACATACTCGTGGGTGATCCCACTTCACCCCAACTCATATAAGCCTGATGCAACAATCATCTGCAATATAACCTTCACATCACCACCGGTAAGCCTCATACCTCACTTACTCACCTTCTACTTATTTCTCAAAAGACCCGATCCTGAATCCATATCTAGTATTAGCCTCAACCAGCTGCATTAACTCAGGTCTACACCCATAAGGCACGACCACACAATAAAGCTCATCACACATAGGCTCAATTAGCAATTTTGATCACAATAACTGCCCAAAATCAACTCAACATTGGCAATTGGCCCCACATATGGAGGAACTCTGTTTTCAAACCCCATAATACTGATAATGATGAAATGAACACGAAGACTTCATTATTAAACATCCGAATCACCAACCATAACTAACACCACCGGGAAAACATCTCGCAAACTAAACTAAGGAAACACATAACGAAATGACTGAATATGAAAATGGAAGCATATAAAGGATCTATCAAGCAAAAGCCCATAGGCACAACTCTCTATCACTACAGACTTGAAAAAAGCAATATAATAAAAGAGGAAACAAAGCATATGAACACATTACAAGGATTCCCTCCTGATAAGGATTTCTACCGGGGTACTTAACCCGATCTAAATATATTGAATCACAAATATCACGAGGACCTCACCCTCAACTCGGAATCACATACCGAAAATATATCATACCAATAGAAATTTCCCCATTAACTCATCTCAGCTGATAAAAGTCATAATACTGACTGAACTCACATCTCGATGGAATATCAAATCACAGCTCGTAAACAAAATACTCAGGAAAAATCATATAAAGCGCACCATAATGAAAAAGGACTCACCTCTAGTTTCACCACTAGCAAGGATGAATGAGACAACGGTAGACACTGGCTACTACCCATAGAATCTTCCAACAGGAGCAAACACAAAAACAGAGTGCAAAACCTGAAACTCACTCATAAATGAAACAAAAAATAAGGGAAACTCGTCCTGACCAACAGGAATATAGTGAAACACATATGGTGCCCCTATGTAACACATCAAAACATACATGTGTGATAATACCTGGCACAACGGTCTTCAGCCTACTATATGAAACACATCAACGGGTCGGGTCTCCCCCTCTTGGTCGCCCTCTACTCATCTGAATACCCTGCTATAACGCACTTACCTTAACGCTGGAACAATCTCTCACCCTGTGAATAACATCTCCACACTGGAAAACAATCTCTCTACCGACGTGGCTGTGGAAAACACACAATACGGATCCTCTGAGACCCATAAGTACCTGAAAAGCCCCCATGCAAAGCTGGTAATGCAAACTGAACTGGTTGACCCAAAATTCTCTACCATGACGTACCTTGGTTCCATAATAAGGAACAGTAGATTACTCCGGTCTACGAGGCCTCCTCGCCTCCCAGAACTCTCTCTCCTGATCTCGTCTGTCCTCTCGCTCCCGGTCTCACAGGCTCTCTAACCGGCGAGCGATCCCCACTACCTGCTGAAACGAGGCATCCTACTCTAACTCTCGAGTCCCGCTGAACCGAATATCATGTCTGAATCTCTCAATGACTCTATGGACTCATCTCCTAACTGAAGCAACCAAACGAGGTACATGTCTGGCCAACTCACTAAATCTAATGACATACTCCAATAGTGACATAGCGCCTTGACGCAACTGCTCAAACTCCACGCGCCGTACATCTCGAAGGAACTGAGGTGCAACCTCCCTCAAAGCATTTTCAAAAACTGAATTCATGCTAGTGAAGCTAACTCGGCCAGGGTACCCCAACTCATATGCCTCCACCACTGATCAATCTACTACATTGACTCTGAGACGTGACAAAAACAATCCCGCTCGTCTCCACAACACCCGAAATGCGAAGAATACAGTGACACTTCCCCAGGATACCCTGGGCACCATCTGCCGCCAATCCACTGAAAGATAGAAGGGTGGTACTTCCTGTACCTCTCAAGTCCCAAGGTATTCTTCCTCCGATGCTACTGCCCTAACCACTGGCTGAACTGAAACTACATGTCGTTCTGCCATGACAACTGGAACCTGACCAATATGATCCCACTGCTCTGGAGTGTAGACGGTGGGAGTCTGAACTCCTCCCCTGATCCGTGTAATAGCCGGTGAACTAGAATCTATCTCGCCTAAGTTAATGTACCAATTATTCTCCAAAACTATACCCTTGCCTCTTGAAGTCCGGGGTAGCAACAGGTACCCCCAGTACCTGTCTCCTAACTAGAACTGCTAGCGACTTCTCAACGACTGCTCTGGTAGGCATCTAAACTGCGGCACATGCTCCTCATCGGCCTCTGTCTCCGACCCTTGCGACATTTGCTTCGGGGTAACGTCATCAGGAACCGTAGTTCGTGTCCTCACCATCGGTGAGAGAATGGAACGATAATTTCAAACTTCAAGATCAATGAACTCGCACGATAGGAATGAATGAAGTGAAATTGTCCTAATAATTCCGTAGCCTCTCGAAGATAAGTACAGACGTCTTCGTACCGATCTGCAAGACTCTACTAAACCCGCTTATGACTCGTAGCACCTATGAACCTAGAGCTCTGATACCAACTTGTCACGACCCAAATTTCCCTATGTTGGGTACTGTGACGACACCTAGTATTAGGGACTAGGTAAGCCTAACATTTAACCACAATAACAATAATAAAAGAACCTTAACAATCTCGATAATAGAAATCTTGACTGAGTTTACAATTTTCCAAAACCCGGTAAGTACAAGTCATAAGCTCACAAAATATTTCTACTAATTCTAAATACAACTGTCTAGGAATGAGTAAGGACAAATTGAAATCAACCGGAAGGTGACTCCGAAGCCTGCGAACGCAGCAGTAGGTTTACCTTGAGTCTCCTCGTCAATAAACCCGCACAGCTACTAACAATAGATACCTGGATCTGCACACAAAAATGCGCAGAAGTGTAGTATGAGCACACCACAACGGTGCCCAGTAAGTATCAAGACTAACCTCGGTGGAGTAATGACGAGGACTAGTCAAGACACTACTAGTCTATCAAGTAAAAAAGGCATAAATAAAAGAATGAACGAAACATAATATCAATCTAAATATTTTTCGATATAATTAATGGTACGATAAAATAATATGGAAGAAAATTCAGCAATTTCGATCAGCGGACAACATAATAGAAATAGGCAAAGAGATGGAAGAATGCAAGCCAAATGTCGGGAATCACAACCCAATAAAAACACTAGAAACTCAGCACTACATCAATTTATTCACATCAGGCCTTAGCCAATAAACTCAATAAAGCTGGTCAAACCTTCGAGCGAAAACCTTTAAGTCGTGAGTTTATTTCGAAAGCTTTAAAGATAAAATCATTTCGGAATAGAGAAATTTCTTCTTTGAAACATACTTTCTCCGAATGTATATTTATATTTTTATAAAGAGGAATCTTTAAAGCATAGTCCCTTAAAAATACGGGGTGTTCAAATATACTTTCCCAAATACTGCTCTCTCAAATATCATTTTGCTGCAAGACAAATACTTTTCAAATATACTTTAGAAATAGAAGTCCTTCAGACATGTGTGTGTGTGTGTATCTTTCGATCCAAATCTCCTCAATGATAAAACTACCGGAACTCAGTCCGTAACTCAAATTTGTCATGCAATGCAGTACATGAGAAAAGCTCCCGGATCTCAGTCTGTAGTCCCAATTTAAATATGCGATGCAGTACAGGGGGAAAGCTCTCGGATCTCAGTACGTAGTCCCAATTTAAATATGCAATGCAGTACGGGGGAAAGCTCCCGGATCTCAGTCTGTAGTCCCACAACAGGCGTAAAAGCAACAAGGACAAAATGCAAGGTGCGCTGAGCAAATCAATACAAAGACTTGAATTACAAGAATGGTAAAAACTCACTCATAAGAAGTAGCCACTGAAAGGAATTCCAATCACAAGGAGAAGGAGCATAACGAGGGGAAAACAAGGCAAATATAGCAACGATTTTATAAATTCAGTTCACAACCAAAGAAACTAAATCATCCCGGCAAGGGAAGCAGCTATAACCAATCTCACATAGACAATTAGCTTCACAGACTAAACTCAGCTTGAACCATGCTCAGTGATAGGCAACACCAAGGAATATACCATCAACATCGGAAATCGTCTAACTAAACATAAGTAACACTTAAGAAAGAATCAATTAATCACAATATATGACTCACGGGCATGCTTGACACCAACGTATAGATATTCCAATCACTGCTAAACAATTATAGGGCAAGTAATTCTAATCCTAGTCAATTAGGTAGTTTATGAAGAAAAGATATCATACTGATAAAGAAGGTAAAATACTCAGTTAAGTCCTGTAAGATGGAATAGTCAACGAAAGAAATCCAAAAGCAAGTAATTCCAATTTAAACAGGAAGGGGATGAAATTAACCACCAAGGATTCAAATGTAGCAATGACAACTCATTCACCGGTAGCATAAGGACCTACGAATCCTAAAAGGGAAATCTATTAGCAAATAAGTACGAGTACGCACTCGTCACCTCGCATACACGGACTACAATCAACAAAGAAGACTCAATCCTAGGGGGTAGCTCCCCCACACAAGGTTAGGAAAGATACTTACCTCAAAGACGACAACCAGATGCTCAAAAGTAGACTTCTCGGGCTGGAAGGCCTCCGGACGGCTCAAAATCAACTAGAAAAACATCAAAATTCATATAAAACATATAAGGAATGATTCCGAATAATAAAATTTCAATCTTTACTAATTTATAAAAATCGACCCAAAAGTCGACACCCGGGCCCGCACCTCGAAACCCAACAAATTTTATAAATTCCGATTACCCATTCTGATACGAGTTCACCCATACTAAATTTATCAAATTCCGATGTCATTTGGTCTTCCAAATCATGAAATTTCCTCTTAGAAGTTTTCTTCCAAAACGCACAATTCCCTCAACCCAAAATACAAATTAAATGATAAAAAAAGGAACTAATTCATTAAATATAATTAATTATAGTGGAAGAACACTTACCCATTTGATTTGTGTGAAAACCCCTCGTAGAATCGCCCAAAACCGAGTTCTAGAAGTCAAAATATGTTTAAAATGGTGAAACCCCGATTTTTCGAAGCTTATATTCTGCCCAAGTTTTAAGGCATCACGATCACAGGCAAGTTGATGCGATCGCGAAGAGGAAAGGGAAAAAATGACCAAAACCTTCTATGCGATCGCGAAGTGGACATTGCGATCGCGGAGAACAAGAACAAGGAACTACGCGAACGCATGAGGTGCTTTGCGAACGCAGTGAAGGAAATATCCACAGGCCCCAGTCCTATTCCACTACTGTGCAAACACAAGGTTCTAGATGCGATCGCGAAGGAGGAAGAAATGAGCTTCTGCGATCGCAGACGTACGGGTGCGAACGCATACAAGGAAGGACTGGGCAGGTCGAGTAACACTATGCGATCGCATAGTAGGAAACCAGAAATAGATTTTTCAGTATTTCAAAAATAAGGAAAATGAACCTGACACCCATCCGAAACATGCCCGAGGCCCCCGGGACCCCGTTCAACCACACAGACAAGTTATATAACCTAACACGGACTCGCTCGAGGTTTCAACTCATATAAAATAGCACTAGAACGACGAATCAACCCAAAAATCAAACTTATGAATTTTCAAAACTTCAATTATCAAGACTCGCGTCGAAACTTATCAAATCAACCCGGATTAACTCGAAATTTTGCAGACAAGTGTCAAATGACACAACGGACCTACATCCACTCTCGGAATCCCATGTCGATCCCGATATCAAAATTTCACCTATCGGCCGAAATCGCCGAAATTCTAACTTTCGCCAAAATACCTCAAATCACTCTACGGACCTCAAAAATCGATTCCGAACGTGCGCCTAAGTCCAAAATCATCATACAAAGCTATTGACATCACCCGAAACTCATTCCTAGGCAGTTTACACAAAAGTCAAACCTCTGGTCAACTTCCACCTTTAAGCTTCTAATACTGAAATGTTTCTTCCAATTCGACTCCGGATTATTCGGTAACTGAATCTAACCACGCACACTGGTCGATCTACACAATGTGAAGCTGTCCAAGATCTTACGTCACCGAACGGAGCTTAAATTCCGGAAACGACCGGTCGGGTCGTTACAATAAGGTTTATCGAGAAAGAGAGAGAGAGTCTGGGCGGAGTGTTCTAATTTGTGAGAGTAGATAAATCTAGAAGTGTGTAAACAGAGTGGCGGTTTCAATCGAAGTCTTTTAATATAAACTACCGTTTTGTAAATGAATAATGTAGCGCCTTGGAAATGGCGGGAATATTTTGTGTATTATGGCGGTTTCTTGTAACCGCCGTTAAAGACCCGCCATAATTTCAGCGTTTTTTGTAGTGGTATCCCAGATTTCTTTGGCAGTGGTGCATCTTTGGATTCTTCTATACTCGTCTGGACCCAGCCCACACACTAGCCACTTTTTGGCATTTGCATTCTTCTCCCATTTCCTCAGATCCTCAGCAGTGCAGTCAGCTCTAGTCTTTGGTACATCTACACCTTCAACAGTCTTCTTCATGGTAGCTAGAGGACCATCAGTGACTATGTCCGAGAGTTCATAGTCTTCTCCAATCAGGTGGTCCTTCATCCTGATCTTCCACCAAGAGTAATACTGGCCATTGAAGAGTGGTGGCCTTGCAGTTATTTGACCATCCCAGTTTCCAGGTGGTGCACTCATTTTGATCTTTTCCAAGGTGTTAGCCTTTTC
>ML251027.1:0-22341 GCA_005239495.1 Nicotiana undulata | reverse complement strand
TAGTATTTATATATTATGATATGTTTTGGGTTGTAAGCCGTGTTTGGGGCCTAGTGCCGACTTGTTTACCCCTTGGGGGATGTGTTTACTATATTTTTCTCACTGATATGTTATGATTTTTCACTCAGTCTTTTCCTGTGAAATTGTTTTGACACTCAGAGTATTTTGATACTAATTCTTGAAAATGAAACACTGTTTTTGGGTCGAGAACCCGGTATATTTATGGCTTGAAGGGCAAATTGAGAGTGTCTGACTAAGTGAGGTTGCTGGCCTATATTGTGAGGATGTTATGATATGAGTGAGGTTGTTAGCCTATATTGTGAGGATGATATGATATGAGTGAGGTTGCGGGCGTATATTGTATGTGATTTATGCCATGTTGTGGCTTTTATAGCGTTTGGGCTGTAGGAGCCCCTCCGGAGTCTGTACACACCCCCAGTGAGCGCCGGTACCGATTGTGTGATGCCCGCGGGGCTTATGATGAGTGATTGTGAGGATGACTAATGGGTAGAGTGATTGTGAGGTTGCCTGATGGTCAGAGTGATTGTGAGGTTGCCTGATGGGCAGAGTGATTGTGAGGTTGCCTGATGGGCAGAGTGATTGTGAGGTTGCCTGTTGGGCTAATACTGTAAGATATTGTTACGAGAAATGATTATTGTCCGAGGGGCAGTTTTATGAAGATTTTTACTGAGTTTTCAAACTATGATTTACTTCGTTTTCAAACTGATTTTTACTGAGATATACTGATATTACACTTGGTTCAAGGGATTTTTGAAAACTGATTTCGAACTTATGTATTTGCTGAATACTACCTGGTGACTTGGTGTTTTACTGGTTTTTGTGAAATTGTGCATCTGTACCGTGTGTTTTATATTTCTCAGACTGTGATTTTTTTTCATTACTATTGAGTTGGCGTACTCATAAAGACTCCATGTGCCTCTGTGCACAAATTCAGGTACCGATTTGGAGCAGTAGCTGCCTTGTTCGTTAGCAGCAGTTCACAGGATTTCGAGGTAGCTGTCCAGCGTCCACAGCTTCTCCACTTCCCTTCCTCATTTAGTTGTAGTATTTGATTCAGAAACTTATATCATAGTTTTAGCAGAGTTAGATTTATTTATTCTTAGATGCTCGTGACTATTGACTCCAATTCTTGGGAGGTTTGTTTAGGCTAATATGGAAACGCTAAGACTTATTTATATTATTGATGCGATGATTGCTGATTATTATTAAATTTTGAACTCTTATAATTAAACAAAAGCGTAGTAATGTGATGGTTGGTTAGCCTAGTTCCACGATAGGCGCCATCACAACCTGTTAGGATTTGGAGTCGTGACATTCATCTTTAACAACGAGGCAAGACTTTATATCCGCCTATTTCCACAAAGAACAACCATGTCATCCCATCCCTCGTTAGCCACCTCTCACCCACCAAAACCAGAGACAATATCCCGAAGCTCTTGAGTTTTCCTGCTGCGTGATGCACACAATATTAAAATTATAATAATGTCAATCAATTTGCAATACTGAAAATGATTTTTAGAAAAAGGAAAAAAAGAGAGAGGAAGTTGCTTTACCTAACAATTTCAAACTTTTGTTCCTGTTGTCTAAGCTGACATCTATTAGTAAATGTATGCGGCATTCTATTCAATTATTCTAAAGCCATTTCTCCCGCTCTAAGCAACAGAAAAGAAAAAAGAAAAAAAAATAGAGATAAAGAACATTGACTGCTTAATGGTCAAGTGCAAATTCCTCCGTCAGGAAGATAAGAATTAGAGAATTTTCATCAAATTGACGCAGAGTACAAATACTTGGTAAATTACATTCCAACTCTCCTTTTTCCCATTTGAATTTGACAATTACTTTTTTCTTATTTATTTACACACTGTCTTACTATCTACTACTAATATTGTACACATAAAGTTTGATTTGATTGTTCCGGTATGTGATGTACCCCACGATTTGTTAAATGTAACTGTTCTAACACGTGACATACCTACTGTCTATTCACTAAAATATAAAAGCACAAGAATTTAAATCACTGCTTAATTTTATTTCACTTTTACCTTGCAAAAGTTATTTGAGTCCAGCTTAAGTGCATTTTCCAAACGATTAATCTGGTTTGTATAAACACCTTTGCTATTGACTGTCTAGTATCGTATAAACATTTTTAGCGTAGACACTGAATAAAACTTAAACTCAAAGCAAAGCTAGCCGACCTGCTTAAACTGTTGAACTTCATATTCACCTAACTAAAGATCGGTTTATAATGCTAATCTTTGGTTAATAGATATTACCACGTCATGCGGTACAAATTCAAAGATTTTGACGTTTTGATAATGAGATTTGCCGTCCAAAACGTGATATGTTGTGGAGGAGGAAATTAAATGGCGGCAACAGGGGAGAAAATAAAAAATAGCAAGATTTACAAGTGATCATTCAAAAATATGCACACTTTCGAAAGTAATCTAAATTTAGTCAATTTTTATGTAAAGATAAATTTGAACGAAAACATTGTTCAAATTTCGAAAAATTCTCCAGTATATCCAATAAAATATATCAGTCAAGCATAATATGCTGGAAGTTCATAAACAAGTGCTCGAATCTCTATTATATTATGCTGGAACTTTCCGCGTATTGGAGTTCCCAACATAATTTCATACACATGTACACCGAACTCCAATATATTATGCCGGATCGGTCTCTGTTGCAGCAAAATAATAGCTATTGCAGCAAAAACTGGCTAGCCCGTGCTATTTTTACGGCAACAGGAGACTGGAAAAGCGCTTTGGATACCAACCCTGGACCACTTGCCTCATGAGATTGATCCTAAAATGAGCCCACTAAATAAAAGAGCATATCCCACTCTTATCCAAATTATAAGATTAAAACGTGGAACTCCATTACACCAAGAATTACCCTCCTAAACTCAATTCGTGAGGGACACTTCATACCGCAGAATTAGACTAATCATTCCTCTAATCTTTCTTCTAGAAAACCAATTCCCCATAGATAAAGACACATCGTTTGCCCAATATGATTCCGTGACTCAACAGCGTGGACGGATGTACATAGAAGCTTCTTGGGCAGACCAAGTTAAGCAGGCCAAACCTACAATTTTTGACACGAATATATAAAAACACTTAAAATATCTTTTAATGCAAACTCTAAACTCAGACACTAAATACTGTATCTGCATCTCCACAGAAGACAACAAGTGTAAACATACTAACTTTGAACTTATGGACACGAAATTGATGCAACAATGACATTTCACACCCATTACCTTCATGTTATTTGTGTGTGTGGGCGTGGGGGGGAGGAACAGCAGTATGGGGATAGCTTGTGCGATAAAAGATGGGAAAAGATGATTTTTCCTCTACCATGGGCCTATATAACTATTTGATGCTTCCCAAGAGTTTGCATTTGCTTGGTTTAGCTTCAAACTCGATGGATGAAGGGTCCGCTAGCTCTACCGTTCTCCATTTACTTGGTGCAACAGGATTCAAACTCATGCTGTGCACGTCACACTACCTCTGCGAATCTGCCACTCTAAATACCTGTTTGGAGCAACAAAAATTGAATGTTACGTATATATAAACAATTCACACAAGTACCCAGAATGTACCAAATTCAAATAGATCATGATAACAGGCAATACATGTTAAAGCAAGACAATGGGATTGCAAATTAAACCAAGAAGCAGAGGCTGCAAATTGGATTACATAACACTGAGCAATAGTAAAGAAAGCACAGTACTGACATGTCCAACTGTTTATAACAATTTTCAAACTGAAACAATAGTCTCTAATCTTTTTCTTTCCCCAGCAAACCCTCTCCGAAAAACAATAAAGGCCAAGTCATCTTAGCATTTATTTGCAGCAAAACATAAAAGAAATACTGCAAGGCTCAGGACAAGGTCGAGTATATCTTTGATAACAGAGAGCAGACTGCTTGACACCCAATGCAGTTACCCTTGTTTTATTTTAGTATAACGCAGCAATGCAGCATAATACTACAGGGGCTGCTGCACATCGTGGAGTCTCCACAGAAGAGGCCAATCCAGCAATTAAAATAATCAGGTATAACAGGTTCTGCTAAATTACATAAACAGCAGAAAAAGATTATAACACCCATGGAAGCTGAAGAATATAATGTGAATAGACAACCTCAATGTTTTGCCGCATGAAAAAGTTTAAAGAAACTTTCCAACTTCTTTTCTCTGGACCCTCCAAGGGATTAAACCATGCCCGGTGCTCTTCATAGTTGCACCTACAGGATTAAAAGGCCCAGCTTAACAATCATGTAAGCATGCTGAGAAATAGAATTTACCTTCTGACAGAAAATGTCAAGCCAAAAACCAGCTACATTTTCCCATTAGTCTCCATGGAAGAAAGTGTCCATCAGAGCAACGAGATGGGCAATGTAAATACTTTCCTTCATACAAGGCGAAAAACACCATAAAAGTAACACCCAACTTCCTGAAATGAACAAACAAGAGCAAAAGATGAGAATGAAAAGCTCTTGTCAATTAAACAGCAATATAGCTACCAAATAACCATAGCAATGATTTGATCACAAAGCACCTGGCTTTCAGTAAGGAAACAGAAAAACCCTCCCATAGATGTAGTATTATAAAGATACACTTCAACTTTGTTTTACTTCACAACATAATTCCAAAGGATATTAGAAACTGAACAAACCTGAGAGACAGTAAGAATGCTCAGGTCCCAGGAACATGTCATTCCATTTTTCCTCCATTAAAAACAAAAAGAAGATGGAGAAGTTACTTTTGACAACAGAAACAGAAATTGCAAAAAATAAAAAATAAAAAAGAACCATTCAATCACTTAATGACAATCATGTCGGTTGAGAAGAATCAATAAAATAATCAATATCTAAATGTTACTCCATGTTACACAAATTACAAATTACAGTGGCAGAAGAATTAATCAAGAATTACAAGTGTGGGACTTTAACCCATAAGGGAAATACAATTTGCATTGAGTTGCCATGTTGCTGCTCAACTTCCAAATCTGCTCGGCAATTGCTGCCAATACAGTAACTCCCAAGTAGCTTGCGCGTGATGATTTCATGCGAAGGATCCTTTTGTACCTCACCTTCGATATCAATAATGTTTATTCTGTTTGTTGTCCCTTTTAAGCTGCACCTTCAACTTTTTACTACCTAATTGGCAACCATTCATCATATTGATTGCAGTTTGGGCGGCTGCTGGAGAGTCATAACTTACAAATCCTGCAGAATGAAGTTCAGTCGTAAGCTAAATAGCGAGAACACTAATTTCGATTGACAGTAACCTAGCATCTCAAGGTCCCTACCAAAACATTTGCTAACACCAGTAGCTTTGTCAACAAAAACTTTGGCGCTCAAGACCCTACCAAACGGCTGAAACGAATTTGCAAGATCTTGATCACCAAATTCTTGAGGAATATGATAAATAAATAGATTAGCACCAGGTGGACCTGTAAACAAAATAATTAAGTTTTAATAAATGCGTCTAATTTCTACATATTCAACTATCACTGGCAAGTAATGTATAAGCAATTCAAGTGACATCTCTACCACTCAATCACATAAAGTGGAATAAACGACAAATTTACAAACTTGTGCAATGTTTAATTCGAGTTCCTGTCTATATAGTCCAGAATCTCCATATGCTGCTCCTTTCATAAGGTAGGTTATGTTTGAAGTTTGTCCATGAAATCTTATATCAAAATGCTGGAAGACTAGCAGGCGAGGAAAATACTCCCTCTGATTCATTTTATGTGCAGTGTTTGGCTAGAACGGAGATTCATTTTATGTGCAGTGTTTGGCTAGAACGGAGTTCAAGAAAGAAACGTAGATCGTTGAAACTTGTGGTATTAAACATGCCAGGACATTTATGTGGTTATAATAACATGTGATTAAAGGTAAGTGGGAATTTAAAGTTAAATGCTTCCAAACATAGAAATGTATCAATTCTTTTTGGAACTAACTAAAAAGGAAAGATTGTTACTTAAAATGGAACAGAGGGAGCAGAAAAAGGAAAGAAAACTGTATTAGATGTCATTGGACAGAGATCAAATGCATTCATGGGATCCTATATAATTTAAGTAAAATCAAAGATAACAGATTCTACTATCATCAATACCAGTCACAGAAAGGCCCAAAAAGAAAACTTGGTGTCATATATACACGACTGACTTCTTCTACTAATATTACTATTAGGTTCTTTCCTTGCAATAAAAGTACTAAATCACCAACCAGCACTCGGCTAATTATCAATGATGTGGAACAAGTTCCACAAAATAATTAACCAAAAGATAGGCAAGCAGCCACATTCAGCAGAATGCCTTAACAGCCCCTAGGTTAGGGACTGTACCTGATAAGCTAGAGAATTTCTAGAGCTAAACGCATCGCAAAGTAAAGGTTCAACAACCTTCAACCTGACCCCCTGTACTTGAATTGACACTTGAAGATGCTGCAGAATGACTGTTTGCAGTACTAGGGGGCATCGAGCCGGGAGAACCACTTGGTCTGGTATTCATAACGCCTCCAGAATATGGCATGGGATACTGAAGCCCTGGAACAGCTGGGTAAGCGGATCCAACATAACTTCCAGGTGACATGGCATAAGTTCTCGGGCTAATTCCAGGTGAAAGATCAGGTGCACCTCCACGTAGAGCACTTGCTTGGTTTATTGGTGGAACTATATTCTGAAACGCGGGCTGATTCTGCACCGATGGTAGGCGATACTGCATGAGCCCATACGCACCAGGAGTCTGCAAAGTGAGCATATTAACTTGCATTGACCTTTAAATTGATTAGCAAAACCAGAATGACAAAGAAAAGTAATAGATGATGGAATTAAGGTAAAGGATCATGCCAATTCACATCAAGAAATGTAATAAATGATGGAACTGAGGAAACCAATCCACATCATATTCAAAGCAAAATAACAAGACTTTAGGCTTGATAACCAAATTTACTGGTGAATACAAGTCAACCAACCTGATAACTGTAGCCATTGTATGGTGGCATGTAACCCATTGGTAAAGCTCCAAACAAAGAGGGATGCTGTCTAAAGTCAGAAGCATTAGAAGCCTGAGATAGAGCTTTTTGAGCCCTCCTGGCTTGCCTTTCCTTTTCTGTATCTGCCCATTTGACTACCAAAGGGACAGTGGAACCCTGGGAAAAAAGTGTTTGACTAATTTGATAACAACATCTCCAGCAATTGGAAGTCATGAATAAGTTAAACTTAACATCGCATCAAAACTTGATAAAAGGATTCAGTTAAGATGCAGAAATCCTCATAATGAAAAGATAGCTAATCTACTTAAACAGCTTTGGCACCCTTTTCCAGACAAACTAAATTCTCATAGTAAAGTTATTGGCAAATTGCAACAGAAATGCTGACCGATCCAGGTCATCACTTGCTCTCAACTCCAATAAACTTCTAATCAAGTATTCAACTTGCAGGGACAGAGTCCAGACAAGAGTGTATAAGCAAATCAAATGGCATAGCAGTAGCAAGCCCTCTCGACAAACTGCTGCGAACTATTGTTTCCCTACATGAATGAGCTCTCTGAAGGAATCAAGTTTCAATATCATAACATGAATATTTAAGTTTCTTTTACAGTAACTAACCTTTTTCTAACAGTAACTAACTCGTTCAACTAAATGAATTATTAGAACAAACGGTTAGCATCTCATTAATTCAAGAGCCTCAAGGCATAACAACCACACACATGAATGCCATGTCGAAATGGCCAAGAAAGAAATCACCAGATAATGTCTTTGAATTCCTCTGAACAGCAAATGGCAGCAAATAGGCCATTCTGCTGGCCCTGCAACAACACCATTCACATAAACAGACCACATGCTGACTGACAAATGACCCCAATTTAAAGCCAAAACATATGCTGTTTTCATGATGACAGATGCTATTCCTGCAAGGAGTACTTACACAACTACTGCAAAGACAACAGGACGAATGCACAAAAAGGGTACTCCATCCTGAATGCTTAACAAATTATACAGCCCCAAAGAAAAGACTATCACCAGATCAACTGCTTAAGGAACACTCACACTAAAATCACTGCAACTTATAAAATCCTATTCATTTTATGCACAAAGGTTATACATATGGCCACTATGCAAACTCAAAAATCAATTTCAAGAACTTCATTTGAGCAGTCAAAATACTTGGAGATTGAGTGCAAACCTCCATTTTATGCTTTCCATTGAGAGCCTCTATTGCTGCAACTGCTTGCTCTTTTTTCTCGTACTTCAGAAAAGCACATCCTTCAAGAAAGAAGATATTTTTTGGAGATGAACAATTTTCTCCCTCAGAAAACCATTAAACTTGAGAGAGATAGTACCAGGTATACCTTTACTAGTTTGCTGAGAACCTCTGAGAATCTGCAAATCTTTAATGACTCCATATTGAGAGAACAACGCAGATACTTCAGGATCAGAAACATTCTTTGGAAGCATACCAACAAAAAGCTTGTGCTCTGGATTTCAGGTTAAGGAAAAGAATAAAATAAAAAGAAAAGAAGAAAAAGAAAACATGAGAGAAAATAGTCTAGTTAGTATCACAAAAACAAAAAGAATGACAATAGCAGGAGCAGATCTTAAGATAAGAAGTGGACAGAAAACTATGAAAAGAAGTCAAAACAACTATGATAACAAGAGAATTTAAATTATAGAAGACCTAGTCTTTCCAACTCGCCATCAGCATACTTCACTTGCAACGGACTAGAAGCCTGAATTGGAAACAGAGAACAACACGACTCATTAACAAGAAATACAAGCAAACATGTGATGCTGAATAAAAGAACTGCAGACATATATAAACTTAATAAGCTTAGTGTGTCCAGGTATCTACTCTCAGTCCAAAGATCAGCATTGAAACTTAGTAAGTTCACTACAATATGCAAGAGATCAAATGCTAAGTTAGAAGATAAATGAAGTTAAGTCATGCATACAGTTTAATAGTCAGGTTACTGTAGGAAACCATAAGGATCCCAAGGATATTAGAAGAAACCTGGTTTCTTGACCAACCTATGATGCCAAACGCCTCTACTATCTCCCCTACTCCTCTTGGATTCTTAAGGGTAACTCTATGGTAGCCCCGCGATCTCAGCTACTTCATTCTTCTTTTTCTTTTTTCTTTTTTTGGGATAAGTTCACTGCTATTTCATCAACCAACTATGACATTTAGTAAGAAATTGATTACTCTAGACAGGACTGCCAGTATTTATTGTTTTCTCTTTTTTGAAAGTCTTCTTAGAAGAAAATCAAAAAGGAAAGAACTAGTGAAAAGCATAAGACCCATATCAATAGACATGGGTGCTGCACTGTCCGCCCTACACGCCAGCTGGCTTGCAACTTTCTCCATACGCTTCTTTGTTCTCTCCTGATATAATTTGCTAAAAGTTCTTACAGGTTACAGCTGCCACTGTACTCTCAGTAGTTGCCAGCTTGATTCTCGAGTGCCCTACTTATGATTTAGTCTGTAATGAAGATTTCCCCTCTACAGATTTTGCATTTCTGCTTGTACAAACATACGAGTAAGTTTCTTTAGTCAGTTAAGACTGATCACTCATCGTCCATTCTAGTTTCCACTATTTGAAAATATCAAATAAAGTGAAGCGAAGCTTAACCCGGAATTCAAGTCTTTGAAATTCCCACTCCCAACTGGGAAAGCCTTTAGCCTCAAAAAGCAATCTGCTTTCCTACATTCTACATGTTGAAAGTCAAAACACATAGAAGATGTCATCACATTCCTCTGAAATAGAGTCAACCAATTGAATTCACAGCCATTATCAACCTCAAAACTGTCAAATCAACAATTACAGGTGATTTTTGGACCATTTCTCGAACAGGTCAGATATAATAACATTCCACGTCTCCCTATATTTATACAAAAGACTTAAACAAGCACAAAACCAGCAGGCTTAAAGATCTGAGTATATAAAATTAAAATATATATTCGACACACCATGAAAAATGAGGTAATTATTATCAAATCATAGAATTACAGAACAGTGCAGAGATTCCACAGCAGTACAATATACAAGCAACATAAATCTTCTTAGTTAACTACGGAAGGTCATTAATTATCAATTACAGTGAATTAATGAACAACGCCAAGATTCCATGGCAGTACAAGCAACACGAATCTTCTTTAACTAATTAAGTAAGGTAATTAATTATCAAAATTAGCGAATTACATGTAATGCAAAAATCTTCTTCAATTAATAAAGTAAAAAGACAATGTATGTACTAATTAATGAGGAAATAGAAAGAAAACTGACTCCGGGAAGCGTCTTCTTATTGTGACATGCATTAACAGCCTTATCCGCTTCTTCTCTCGACGGACAGATCACGAAACAACAACCTGAAAACAACAAGTTAGGATTTTGAGAAATGTTAAACACGAATCAAGAGACTACAAATCTTAAAAGGAAGAGTGAAAAAAAGGGAGAAATGTTGCTGCAATTGCACATTTGCGATCCAAAAATAGGGCGGAGAAGTAGAGGTAGAGGAGAGACCTCGAGAAGCACGCGTAGTCTTGTCTTTGATGATGTTGACTTCGTCAACGATAGCAAATTCTTGAAACATTGCGAGGAGTTGTGCTTCCGTCATGTGCTTCGGTACTTGACCTACGAACAACTTCACGCTCTCCTCGCTCTCCTGCTTCCGTTCCTCCTGCGACTCCGCCATTACTGCCACCACTCTCTTACACACACACACACTCTCTTTCTCTCTCTGAAAGTCTTCGACAACTGTGTTGATCTCTCTCTCTCTCTCTCTCTCTCTCTCTCAGTGTTAAACTATTCTTCTTCTCCGCGGGGTCGTCGCTGATTTCGGGCAATTAGGGAATTTCTAGATGGCAAAATTAGATCTCCACCATTTTTAAATTGATATTCTCGAGTTTTCCTTAATACCCTTGGTTTCTCTTGTTTATTACAAGATTACCACTGAACTTTTTCAGTTTCTTCGTTGTTTCGGGGGGGGAATTACGACGATTTGACATGGCAATAAGGAAATTAGGGAATTTCTAACAGATGGCAAAGATGGGTAATCAACATCATTTTGTTGGTATTATTAGCTTCGTTTAATGCCATAGTTTGCTAGTATATTACAAGACTGCCACTGTAGTAATTCGACAGAGAGGAGACGTCGGCGATGATTGTTTGTCATAAATTGGTTGGACAGAAAGACAGTATATAAGAATAGTTTAATGAAGATCTGAAACAGCTTGCACTCCCATTTACGTAATTACCCCTTTTGTTTTAAAAATGTCTGCTGTCTGGTCCCACGTTTCCAGTTGTTTTTCTCTTTTCTTTTCCTTTCTCAGAGACGGATAATTCCACCACTATTCTGCATTACTGTGTTTTACCTTGGAATGGCAAGTAACCGGGGAAGTGCACAAATATCCAATTTTGGTACACTATTTAAATTATACTCTAAGGGTGTGTTTGGTATAACGGAATGTATTTCAAAAAAATATTTTTTTTTTGAAAATAAATAGTAATTTTATTCATTTTCTTGTGTTGGTACGCAAATTAAGAAAAATATTTTCTCAAGAGTATTCATAATAATTTTGATACAATAAATATGAAGCCATAAACTTTCGAGCCAACAATCTTCCGAACTCACAAATTTCATAAACTTCTTAATCGCAAAACTTTCGAAACTGCGAAATTTCAAACCCGTAAACTTCAAAACACATAAACCTCTGAACTCATAACTTTGGAACTTGTAAAATTTTGAACATGTAAGTCAAGTCTTTGTCCAATTGGACAGAGCAGAAATCTAACACGTGGGACGGGTCACTATGATATTTCCGGAGCATAGATATATGGAATAGCGGATGAACTGAGGATAACCCTGGAGGCAACGCAAGTCTATAGATACCTTCCCCACTCTATCAAGAATCTCAAACGACCCGATATACCTAGGGCTCAACTTACCCTTCTTCTGAAATCTCATAGCACCCTTCACGGGCGACACACGAAGCAATACTCTATCTCCAACCATAAATGTCACATCACGAACCTTACGATCAGCGTAACTCTTTTGCCTAGACTGAGTTGCACGAAGTCTCTCCTGAATAATCTCGACCTTATCTAAGGCCTCCTGAACTAAGTATGTACCCAACAACCGAGCCTTTCCCGGCTCAAACCATCCAACTGGCGATCTGCACCGTCTACCACATAACGCCTCATAAGGATCCATCTGAATGCTCAACTGATAACTATTATTATAGGCAAACTCCGCTAACGACAAGAACTGATCCCACGAACCTCCAAAGTCAATAACACAAGCGCGGAGCATATCCTCCAAAATCTGAATGGTACGCTCGGACTGTCTGTCAGTCTGAGCATGAAATGTTGTGCTCAACTCCACTCGGGTACCCAACTCACGCTGAACTGCCCTCCAAAAGTGCGAAGTAAACTGCGTACCTCGATCTGAATTGATAGACAAGGGCACACCGTGAAGGCGAACAATCTCCTGAATATATATAACTCAGCCAACCGCTCCGAAGTATAAGTACTTGCCACAGGAATGAAATGTGTTGATTTGGTCAGCCTATCCACAATAACCCAAACTGCATCAAATTTCCTCTAAATCTGTGGGAGCCCAACAATGAAGTCCATAGTGATACTCTCCCACTTCCACTCAGGAATCTTTATCTGTTGTAGCAAACCGCCAGGTCTCTGATGTTCATAATTTACCTGCTGACAATTTAAGCAACGAGCCACATACGCCACAATGTTCTTTTTCACCCTTCTCCACCAATAATGTTGCCTCAAGTCTTGGTACATTTTGGTTGCACCGAGATGAATCGAATACTTAGAATTGTGAGCCTCCTCAAGGATCAACTCACGAAGGCCATCAACATTAGGCACACATAACCGACCATGTATCCTCAAAACACCATCATCTCCAACTATAACCTGCTTGGCATCACCGTGCCGAACCGTGTCCCTAAGAACAACCAAATATGAGTCACCATCCTGCCGCTTCCAGATATGCTCGATTAGAGAAGACCGAGTGACTGCACAAGCTAGAACACTGTTGGGTGAAATATCCAACCTCACGAACTGATTAGCCAACGTCTGAATGTCTGAAGCTAACGGCCTCTCACCAGCTGGAATATACGCAAGGCTGACCATACTCACTGCATTTCTACTCATTGCATCGGCCACCACGTTGGCCTTCCCTGGATGATATAATATAGTGACGTCATACTCCTTCAGTAACTCTAACCATCTACGCTGCCTCAAATTTAGATCCTTTTGCTTAATAAGTATTGGAGATTACGATGGTCAGTGAAAACCTCACACGGCACGCCATAAAGATAGTGCCTCCAACCTTTCAAGGTATGAACATTGGCTGCCAACTCTAAGTCATGAACATGGTAATTCTTCTCATGGACTTTCAACTAACGAGATGCATACGCAATCACTCTGTCATCCTGCATCAATACTGCTCCAAGTCCAACTCGAGAAGCGTCACAATACACCGTGAAAGAACCCGAACCTGATGGTAATACCAACACCGGTGTTGAAGTCAAGGTTGTCTTGAGCTTTTGAAAGCTCGCCTCGCACTTATCTGACCATTTAAATGGGGCACCCTTCTGAGTCAATTTAGTCATTGGGGCTGCTATGGATGAGAACCCCTCTACAAAACGACGGTAGTAACCTGCCAAACCCAAGAAACTCCTAATCTCCGTAGCTGTAGTAGGTCTAGGCCAGTTCTTGACTGCCTCTATTTTCTTAATAGTTGTTCATAGCCAATTACGAAATTATCAACAGCTTCACGTTAACAATAATCCCCTTTCAACCTTCACAATACTGATGACGAGGTGCGATTCATGAAGACCTCATAATTATATACTCGACTTAATGTGTCTCATTTAACGCCACACGTGCGGCACATACCTCGGGGGTCAAAGCTCAATAATTATAATACGGATTTGGCAAATTATGCACAGTTAATTAATTGATTTATTTCTTTATTTCTTTATTTAATTATTATTAGTATTACTTTTATTATCATTATTTATTCATTTGTTATTATGATCATTATCATTACTTTATACATAAATTGTTAAATAAGCCTAACAAGCATGACTCCCTACCAATACTATAGTAAAGTTTTAATTCACAAGGGAGACTTTAAACACAATAATTTCTATCACAAGGACCTCATCCCTACATAACTTTCATCGCGGCTCGTAGCCCGATTTAAACATGCCAAATCATATCAAAATGCGAGCATATCGCCTTTAGTTCTGAATCACAAGTAATATGCACACCGCCAATCGAAACATTCCATTTTATTCTTTCAAATGATTTCCGTTAAACAAAATTACAACACGTTATGATAGACGTAGCTATCTCCACAGAATTTCTCAATACAAGTATTCACATAAGTAGATTTTTGAGTTACGAATCTCACCTGAGAGTAGAGCATATTAGAAGAATTTTATTAGTTACGCATAACCGTATTAGGTTCAGGAAATCATCACTTTATAATAATTAGAGATTGTTCTTGTAATGACACTATTTAATGTAAAGTCCTCAGCCATACCATAGAAAATATACCAACAGGCTGGGTCTCCAACTCTAGGAGTCTGACCTCCACATTCGACATGTAAGTTGAGTTGTAACTGCAATGGGGCACATAGCCTGAGTGTTCTGATGAAATATGACTCTCCCAAGTCTAGGACAATTTCTATCACTAGCGGAAATGAAGTATCAACCTGCCCTGAGTCGTCCAAAATTGTACAATCATATTTCAGTCCTTTAATGAGTCTGCGGACTCGCCCTCTGGCTATATGAACCAACGTAAGAGTATGGAGGGCTAACTTATCGAACCTGATGGCATAGTTTGACACCGTCATATGACCTGACGCAACCATTCAAACCTTATGCGCCACGCAAAATGGTAAGTTCGAGAAATAAACTCTTTCAAAAGCATTTATGAGAACTGAGTCAAGTAATTGATGTTGCATTGGCTGGTCACCCTCTTCGTAGGCTTGTCACAAACACCGGCGACCAATTTCTTCTTTTACGATACTAACTCAACACTGCTGAGCTACCCCTTCTATTCATATACTTTTCATTATTCTTTTGGGTTAACTCTCATCTCTATTGACACACAATGATAAAAAAAAGTAAAGCTCTACACAAATAATTGTTGGCACAAACCATATAGTCTAGAAGCTCGTCAACCACTCTACTCCCTCTGGAGCACCCAAAAATCCGCAATCGTGACTTCCACGCTGAGTAGACCTTCTGTAGATTTAAAGGTGTTCTAATAACTCCTTTGGTACTGAGGTATAGGGTTATTAAGGAGAATGACAT
Source organism: Nicotiana undulata (assembly GCA_005239495.1). Lineage (NCBI taxonomy): Eukaryota > Viridiplantae > Streptophyta > Magnoliopsida > Solanales > Solanaceae > Nicotiana > Nicotiana undulata. The sequence goes on along the minus strand of ML251027.1, from coordinate 6,958 downwards.
ACCGCAATTCCCAACTTTATCTCTTGCAACATCTTCGGACTTATACATTCCGAGCCAAAACCGATATAACACATGACCCCGTCAATCTATTCCTTGATGGTGGAATTTTCCACTTGGCACGAAGTCGTAGGTCACAATGCCTAATAATCTAAAATGTTAAACTTCACGACTCATATAAATTGACCTCGTTGCTTTCAACTATTCCCTTGTTATGCAACACTAGAGTAGCTATAAATCCTTCTGTGATATGGGCTAGTCCAACATGTACCGACTGAGCTAGAACCTCCGCGTCTAGATCCATTTGAGACTGTACAATAGGTGCTGATGTTCGAGCTTTAGACTGAGCTCCGCTTCTGTCTCTTCCCCTAATCGTAGCTGTCATTGGGGCTTCACCTCTTGTCCAGTTGTAAATGCTTTGCGTGTTGTCGAGATTTGTGAGGGGACAAGAATAGACATGTTCAATCATCAATGGTAGAATAAATTCGCACGATAGAGTATAATAGAAGTGAAATTGTTCCTAACTTCATAGCCTCTGAGAGATAAGTACAAACGTCTCCGTACCGATCCTTCATACTCTACCAAGTTCGTTCGTGAACTGTGAGACCTAGGAAACCTAGTGCTCTGATACCAACTTGTCACGACCCAAATTCCCAACCTTAGTGATCGTGATGGCGCCTAACACCACACTTGCTAGGCAAGCCAATGTCAGAGTTCGCTCAACTATTTTCGTTAATTAATCATTTAAACAGGATAAAATAATTTTAAATTAAACTTGATCTAATGGCTTTCAATAAATAATTCTAAATATAAAATAATAAACAATCAATTAAACCGAGCCACGAACTAATTATATAAATAAATCTAGAACTACCCCAGGGTCTGGTGTCACAATTCACGAACTACTAAAGAATACTACAAATAATGGGCTGAAAGGAATAGTGTAACTGTTCTGAATATAATAAAACAGTTTTATAAAAATAGGAGAAGACCCTCGGGATCTGTGAACGCCGGCAGATATACCTGGTGTCTCCGAATAAATGAATAGCCGCTCTAAATATCTCTATTGTTGGTCGATACCTGGATCTGCACAAAAGAGTGCAGAGCGTGGTATCGGTACAACCGACCCCATGTACTGAGTAAGTGCTGAGCCTAACCTCGACGAAGTAGTGACGAGGCTACGACGGGGCATTAACAACATATAACCTGTGACAATAATATATACAATAACGCAACAAAACAATTCTACACGAACAAGAAAAATATAACCGAGACAATAAATATAAAGCAATAAGGAAATCTAAACAAATAATTAAGCACTGCAACAACAATGAAATAACTCAGCCGCCTTTTTCAGGCCTCAGCTATAACAACCTCTCAAATGATTTCCAAGTTTCCAAACTTTAACTTTAAAGAAAAGTAGTGCCAAAATATAAAAAATAGTTATATAAAATGGTAGTTTTCAAATCTTGTTTTTCTTTGAAAATCATTAAAAATATAATTGTCCTCCCTTATAGCCCTTGTTGCGGCGTGCAACCCGATCTCACCAGACATATCATATCAGTTTTTTCACCCGTATCACGATCAATTTATTCACCCGTATCAAAATCAATTATCCACCCTTATCACAACCCCTTATCACAGCTCCCTTATCACAGCCCCCTTATCACCGCCTTTCAAGTCAAAGCCTTTCACACTATTTATGTCTTGACAAATTGTAAACTAAACAAGTTTCACTTTAAAATAATAGTAAAAGCAGAGTATGAAATAATGACAATAAAACAATGAGTGTTCCAGCCTTTATTTTATAAACTGTAAAAATGCATATTCTCCCTTATCATTGTCTAGTTGCGGCGTGCAATCTGATCCCACCTATTCACAATATCACAATCAATTATCCACCCTTATCACAACCCTCTTATCACAACCCCCTTATCACATCCCATGTATCACACCAATTTTGTTTATTTATAAAAAACTTTCACAGTTCAGGCCAAACATTTCACAACACTTTTATTTCAACAAATTTCAAACAGAAAACACTATAGCTCGTAGGATTCAACCAATATCATTTCACAATAAAACCAACCAGAATATATGTAAACACCGTAACGCTGTCAACCCAACTCAATCTTCATGTACCATGATAAAATCAAGAGAACAACCAACACATTTAATACACTTGCCACAGCAATTGGCAACAATCAATTGAAACCAAACAACCACGTAAACCTCAACAATCATAAAACAGTTAAACTGCATTCCTAATCACTTCCTCAATATTATCAAAAATGTAACCAACAGGAGCATATATATATATATATATATATATATATATAATTCGTAAAAACAATGCCAAACCGCTCAACCGTTTTGTACCACAAGGAATCCAGCTAAAACAACCAATACTCTTTCCAAAATAACCCCAACAATATCTAACAATAAAATAACAAGTTCAAGTAGTCATAGAAACAATAATGGACATAGAACAATTAAGACAAAAATCAATTAAGTTGGGAATAGGAAAGGGATCATGCTTAACATGCAAATTGGGTGGTGCATAGATATTCGTCATCTCACCTATACACCACGCCCATGCATTTCACCTAGCAAACAAGTGGGGATTCTTATTCCCTCAAGTCAAAGTTAGACCAAACACTTACCTCAATTCTGCATGCCACTCACTATTCAATTATAACTTTTCTTTTAGAATCTTGCTCTAACTTGCTCGAATCTAATCATAATTAACTCAATATCATTAATTAAGGCTAAAGGAACTAACTTTATTGAAAATTATAATTTTTTCTAAGTTTTCTCAAAAAAGTGAAAACCCCACCCCGGACCCGCTTGGTCTAAACTCGGGGTTCGGATAAAATTACGTTTACCCATTCACCCACGAACCCAAATGTACAATTAGTTTCGAAATACGACCTCAATTCGAGATAAAGATTCGAATTTTACTAAAATTCCCTAATTCTACCCAAACCCTCAATTTTTACCATAACAATTCTTAGTTTTTGATTTAAAAGTGATGGGAAAAAAACAATAACTAATTGAAAGAGTAAAGTTTAGAAGTGATTACCTATGACTTGAGGATGATATTTGCTGAAGAAATTCATTCTGATGGCTGTGGGGTTCAAAAATTTGAAGAAGAAGAAGTCTACCCGTTTTATATATTTTTTTCTGCCATCTATTTTGCCTTGTTTCTCGTACCAAACGATCTTGAAACTCGATTTTTATGTCTCCAATGGATTCCTTGTGAAATTCTAATCAAGTTAGGCTTTTGAATCACTCAATTTAACTTTATAATGAAGGAGATATGTAGGTTTTATTATTTGCAAATAGTGCAGATTTTTAATACGCCGTCAGTGGCAATTTCGTAATTAACCTGAAAAATCTGTCAACCTTAGTAAAATGACCATAAAATCCTCATACGATGTCCAAATTCGATGATTCTTTTTTCTACGGGTCCGTAATTACGATACGGATCTAATACTTCATTTAAACAGAAATCGGAGCTCATTTGTTCAATATGATATCATTTGTGCTTGAAGAAACGACGTCGAAGCATAAGAAAGAATGAGCGCAACACACCCCAAACCTATTTGAAACTCACCCGAGCCCTCGGGGCTCTAAACCATACATGCACGCAAGTCTAAAAGCATTATGCGGACTTGCTCGTGCGATCAAATCATGAAAATAACATTTAAAACTATGAGTTAAACCTCAAAACTCATTATTTTCCTCAAGTACACTTATAGTTCATAACTTTTCAACCGGATGTCCGAATCACGTCAAACGAACTCCGTTTTTCACCAAATTTCACAGGCAAGACCTAAATATCATAAAAAAATCTGTACCGGGCTCCGGAACTAAAATACGATCCCGATACCAATGATTTCAAATATGAATTCTTTTCTTTATTTCATAAATATTTCAGCAAAATAATTTCTTTCAAAAATTGATTTCTAAGGCTTGGGACCTCGGAATTCATTTTCGGGCGTCCCATATTTATCGCGGACCTCTCGTGATCGTCTAAACATAGATCCGAGTTCGTTTACTCAAAATGTTGACTCAAGTCAACTAAAACCAAATTTTTAATTCTAAAAATTATTATTTCTTATATTTTCACATGAAAGCTTTCCGGTTTTACGCCCCGACTACGCACGCAAATCGAGGTAGTTAAAATTATCTTTTTATGGCTAATAAGCGTGAAACAGAGTCTAGATTCATAAAATGACCCCTTGGATCATCACAGTGGGTGGGGAGTAGGGTGGGTGGTGCCGGAAAAAAACCTTTTTGGAGAGAGGTCATGGGGTCTGGTTAGGTGGGTGAATGTGGTGGGGGTGGGTTGGTGAGGGTATGGAATAAGGTGGGAACGCTTGAGAAGGAGTTTTGAAAATGTTTTCCCTTCTCCTGATAGGGAAAATATTTTCTTCTAATTGGAGGAAAATGAGTTGATAAGGAAAATATTTTCCAAAAATTTAAGCCAACCAAACATGGGAAAATTGGAAAATATTTTTCGAAAAATATTTTCCTTCGTACCAAACACACCCTAAGTTTAATTATTATTCGGAAAAGGTCCAAGTACCCTCTTAAACTTTACGATAAGATCTACAAATAACTCTCGTTAGAAGTTTTGCCCATTACTCACTTTGCCGTTACACTCTTGGCTCGGATACCCCCTTAATTGTAAACGGTTGCCACAATGAATATATTATCTACTAATAATTTGACATGTGGAATTTTAATTTACATCCGATCGTATTTAATTAGCCTACCCGTTACTCGACCCGTATAACTTAACCATTTTCTTAAAAACACCCTAACTTAACCCCTTTCTTTAATTTAACTACAATTTTGATGAATGATGATAGGCTATAATTACGTATTTTAGTCGCTTATTACACTATAATTTACTGCACTTTAATTTAGTTTGAGCTTTAATCGCTAGTGTTTTGCACTAAATGTGTGTTTTATGCCTTGTACGAGTAATTTCGATCTATGTAGATGTTATAAAATGAATTCAAGTTATTCTGGAGCTTTGAGGTATAAGTAAAAGCCCAAGGATTAAGTTGGGATCATGTTCGGGGATCAACGGATGATAGTGCACTTTAAGAACGAAACGAAGAATCGAGCATGCCTACTGAGCATTGGCTAGTAAAATGCACATAACCTTTTGCTCAAAATTCCATTTGGGCTCCACAATATATCTTTGGAAAGATAATTAACAGGGCTACAACTTTCATGTTTTACATTTTTCCAAATTTCCACAGCCGCGCAGCGTGGGGCGCCGTGTAGCGCGCCACGGCTGTGTAAATTGTTGCTGCCCTAAAATTGCATGCTTTCTGAAGTTCCCCACAAGCACACCGCGTGGCGCGCCGCCCCATGCGGCGAGACTGTGCAAAATTTACAGAGCCAGAGTCCTATTTCGTGCGTGAGAAGGTGTTTTTGTCTAGACCTGACCCTACTTGGTATAAATACACGCAGAAATATTATTTTTGGAACTTTTGACCTAAGGAGAGCATAGAGCCGCCGTGGAGGCCGGGTTTCATCTTTTTATTCCACCAAAATTTATAATTTTATATTTCTTCGTATGATTTGTTGTTCGGCTACCATATCTATGTGGAGCTAAACTTCACGTTCTAGGGTTGTGGTTCTTTCATGACTATTGTTATTCGGATATTGATTTAAATTTCTTAGTTTATCATATTGGTTTATTTATTCAATTCTACACTTAATTATTTGATTGCTTGATCACCAATTAAATACTATCTATGAATCTAGAGTTGAACTCGAAAGTGGGAATTCTAGATTGCATATATGATTGAGTAGAGCAAGTTCTTGAACTTGGGCAACAGGGAATGTATTTGCGGTTAGGATAAACATATACCTAATTGCCTTGCTTGGTTGATTTACAACAATTATAAATGTGTTCTTGTTAGTTCTAATTCCATAGACATATATGCGTTAGGCTAGCTTGAATAGGCGAGTAAGAACTCGACAAATTCTTATGAGCAATATTAACCATGTTAACCAATAAACTATATAAATTAGTTAGTCAATTCAAATGAAGAATACAATAGGATTGTTAGATAACCCATAACCCTAGATCGTTTTCATCACATTGATAACATATAAAGCTGCTCTTCTTTTGTTCAGAGTTCACCATATGTTTTTTCTTTATTTTAATTAGTTTAGGATCAAATACTTCTAGGTTTAATTCTTGTTTAGATAGTTACGATAGTCTAATTTAGTTAATAGCTAATCACAAATCTTTGTGGATTCGATATCCAACTTTTAGTCACTTTATTACTTGACGACCGCGTATACTTGTGTGTGCGTTTGGCCGCAACAATGAACCCTAATTACATATTTCTGTAAAGATTTGATATTTCGTCCTTCTGTTTTGTTCTTGTTTTGATTAGATCCCGATGCAGAGGTTGTTGCTTTTGTCACCTAAAACTCTACTGACAACGAACAGATTTGTTTGTGAAATTTGCAGTAAAGGGTTTCAAAGGGACCAGAACTTGCATAGAAGAGGTTATAATTTGCCATGGAAGCTAAGGCAGAGATCAGGGCAAGAGGTGAAGAAGAGAGTATATGTTTGCCCTGAATCCACTTGTGTTCACCACGATCCTTCACGGGCATTGGTGATTTGACCGGAATTAAGAAACATTTCTGCCGTAAACATGGTGAGAAGAAGTGGAAATGTGGTAAGTGTGAGTTGTAGTACTAGAGAGTATAAATGTGATTGTGGCACTTTATTTTCAAGGTGGATTCTTTATGCTTCTTTTAATTTCACTATTATTATGCTATAAATCTTTTTGTAGTGGCAATTTAATTTACGGAAAAGGTGTGAATTAAAATTTCACATGTCAAATTATGAGTGGACAACATATTGTAACGACCCGGTCTGTCGTTACGTAAAACCTGCATTTTAACTGTTGTTAGTGGCTTA
>ML251025.1:0-35019 GCA_005239495.1 Nicotiana undulata | reverse complement strand
TATATATATATATATATATATATATATAAGGCTAGCCTGCTCGCGAATCATACCTGCGACTCAAGTGCTCATATGTACACAAATCCACATAATAAATCCATATTGTTTTTATCAAGAAAGCAGTTTTTCTCAGGGAAGTGGTAAAATTCTCTTTAGGTGAACATGAAGATAGTATTGAAGTCATCTCTGGTAAGTCATTTATCAAGTTTAATACGATTCTAAGTATTACCGATTCATTCGGAACACAAATATACAAGGAAGAATCCGTTTTCTTCTCAAGTGATTAAGGAAAATAGGCTCTGACCGTCCTAAGTATTCAATTATTAACTCGATAATATCACTAGGCTAATATCATTGATGAAATCACAGGTACAACAATTAAGGCATGCTAGTGGGTCCTAGACTACCCGGACATGGCATAACAGTAGCTACGCACGGATTCCCGTCACCTCGTGCGTACGTAACCCCCCCCAAGTAATGGTATATATATTCATTTAGTTCACCTAGGGGGACAATTTCCCCTCACAAAGTTAGAAAGGAGACTTACCTCGCTCCAAAACTTCATAATCGGCTTCCAAGCCCTCCCGACAGCTCCAATTTGATGCACAACGCCCCAAAACTACCAATTAACGGACAAAGCAATGAAAATTCACTCTAATACATGTAACAAATTCAAATTATATCATTTCCAAACTCCGCTCAATGAATTGACCTAAATGCCCTCGGGTCCACGTGCACGGATTCCAAAATTTCTCGAAGATAAACTCTACCCATAGCTTCACTAGTTCAAATATGCAATTTACTCAAATATTCATGCTCAATTCGTGGCTAAAATCCAATTTATCAAATTTCTAGGTTTCCTTCAAAATTCCCAAATTTCCCTCAATTTCTCATATCAAAACCATGTAATAATCTTTTATTTAATGTTAGAAATGAGTAGAAACAACTTACCTCTGATGCCTGATGAAACCCTTCTTGAAATGCTCTCAAACATCTCCCATAGCATATGAAAAAATATGGAGAATGACAAAATTTACGCTTTAAAACATTCTTCCCAGCCTCATTTCCACACATGCGGTCCCCCTCTTCGCATCTGCGCTTACGCAGGTGCGGCCAACCTTCCGCACCTGCGGCCTCCTCATCTCCAACCCAAAACTTGCACCTGCGGTGCTCATAGCTGCACCTGCGGCTCCGCACCTGCGGCTCCGCACCTGCGGTCAAAGTCTCGTAAGTGCGGTTACACCAGATGACAGCAACCTTCAGCCTTCCCCAACTTCAAATATTGATCCCTTAACCACCCTGAATCCACCCGGGGCCCTCGGGACCCCGTCCAATTACACTAGCCTGTCCAAAAACATGACACGGTCTTGCTCAAGGTGTCAAATCACATCAAACAGCATCGAAACAACGAATCGCTATCCAAATCCAATCTTTAAGAACTTAGAATTTCAAACTTCTACATCCGACGCCGAAACCCATCAAATCATAGTCGATTGAACCCAAATTTTGAACACAAGTCATATTTGACATTACGGACCTGCTCCAACTTCCGTAATCGCATTCCGACCCCGATATCAAAATTTCCACTTCCGGTCGGATTCTTCAAAAATCTTTAAATTTCTATCTTTAGCCAAATGACTTCAAACTGACCTCTGGACATCCGAATTCACTTCCGATCGCGCTCCCAACTCTAGAATCACCATACAAAGCTATTCCAAACTTGGAATCCCAAACGGACATCAATATCTCTGAAATGCGTTTCAAGCCAAACTTAGGAAATTCCTTCAAAAATGCTTATTTCCACAATATACGCCGAAACGCTCCCGGGTTATCCAAAACCCGATCCGGATATACACCAAGTCCGAAATCATCATACAAACTTGCTGGAACCTTCCGATCCTAATTCTGAGGTCGTTCACTCCAAATCCCAGTCTTAGCCGATTCTTCCAACTTAAGGCTTCCGAATTGAGAATTTTCCCTTTCAATCTCACTCCGAACTTCCTGACCGACCATACACATAGGTCATAATACCTAAAATGAAGATGTTCATGATTTCCAATCACTGAACGATGCACTAGAGCTCAAAACGACCGTTCGGGTCGTTATAGTGTCGAAAATTTATCGGCATAGAGTTCTACTTTTGGGATCATTGTGCATAAATAGGGATAAGAGTTAGCCCCAAAGAATAACAAAAATTATATGAATTAATGGGTTAGCTCAGAAGTGCTGAGTCAACATAGTAAAAGAAGAAATTGGTCACTGGTGTTTAGGGCAAGCCTATGAAGAGGAAGACCAACCATTGCAACACCAACTACTTGACTTAGTTCTCATTAATTCTTCTAAAACAGTTTGTTTCTCGGACTCTCCATAGTGCGTGGTGCATAGGGTTTGAACGGTTGCGTCAGGTCACTATGACGGTGTCAGAATATGCCATCAAATCGATAAGTTAGCCCGTCATACTCCTACTTCGGTTCATATAGCCAGAGGGTGAGTCCCCAGACTCAGTAAAGGACTCGGTTATGGTTGTAAGATTTTTTACGACTCAGGGCAAGTTGATACTTTATTTCGGCTAGTCGTAGAAATTGTCCTAGACTTGGGAGAGTCATATTTCATCATAACACTCAGACTTCGTGCCCCATTGCAATTTTTACTACACTTACATGACCAGCTAGGGAAAAATGGGTCGGAATGTCGAAGGCGGAGGTCAGATTCCTAGAGGTGGAGACCAAGCCCGTTGATATATTTTTATGGTATGCCTGAGGTCGTTATATCACATGGTGCCCTTATAAGAACAATGTTTAGTTATTATAAAGTGATAATTTCCTTAACTTGATTCGGTTATGAGTATCTGGAAAAGTCCTCCTAATATTCTCCACTCTTGGGTGAGCTTCGTAACTCTAAAATCTGGTTATGTGAATACTTGTATTGAGAAATCCTATGGACATAACTGTGTCTATCATTACGTGTTGTAATTTTGTTTAAGGGAAAATATTTAAAAGAAGGAAAAGGAAGGTTTCGAGTGGCACGATATGCATATCACTTATGATTCAGAATTGAGGACGAGATCCTCGCGTTTTAATATGATTTGGTATGTTTAAACTGGGCTACGAGCCGTGGTGGGAGTTATGTAAGGATGAGATACTTGTGATGGAAATTCTTGTGTTTAAATAATCACTTGTGAATTAAAACTTTACTATAAAAATTTATGTATAATAATAATAATAGTAATAAATAAATAAATAAATATAAATAATTAATTATCTGTGCATAATTTTCCAAATTCGTGCTATAGTTATTAAGCTTTAACCTACATGGTAGGTGCCCACCCATGTGGCGTTAAATGAGGCCTGTTAATTCAGGTATATAATTACGAGGTCTTCAAGCATCGTATCTCGTTATCAGTATTTGTCAAGGTTTGAACGGAGATGATTGTTAACGTGAAGATACTTGATAATTTTGTAATTGGCTATGAACAACCATTATGAAAATAGAGGCAGTCAAGAACTAGCCTAGACCCACTTCATCCACGGAGATCAGGAGTTTCTTGGGTTTGGCGGGTTACCGTCGTTTTGTCGAGGGGTTTTCATCCATAGCAGCCCCGATGACTAAATTGACTCAGAAAGGTGCCCAATTTAAATGGCCAGACGAGTGTGAGGCGAGCTTTCAGAAGATCAAGACAGCCTTGACTTCAACACCGGTGTTGGTGTTACCATCAGGTTTAGGTTCTTTTACGGTGTATTGTGATGCTTCCCGAATTAGCCTTAGAGCAGTGTTAATGCAGGATGGCAGGGTAGTTACATATGCGTCCCGACAGATGAAGGTCCATGAGAAGAATTATCATGTTCATGACTTAGAGTTGGCAACCATTGTTCATGCATTAAATATTTGGAGGCACTATCTTTATGGCGAGCCGTGTGAGGTTTTCACTGACCATCATTGTCTCCAGTACTTATTCAAGCAAAAGGACTTACATTTGAGGCAGCGGAGATGGTTAGAGTTACTGAAGGACTATGATGTCACTATATTATTTCATCTAGGAAAGGGCGACGTGGTGGCCGATGCATTGAGTAGGAAGGCGGTGAGTATGGGCCGCCTTGCGTATATTCCAGTCGGTGAGAGACCATTAGCTTTAGACATTCAGACGTTGGCTAATCAGTTCGTAAGATTGGATATTTTGCCCAGTAGTGTTCTAGCTTGTACTGTCGCTCGGTCTTCTCTAATTGAACGTATCTGGGAGCGGCAGGATGATGACCCGCATTTGATGGTCCTTAGGGACATAGTTCGACATGGTGGTGCCAAGCAGGTTACAGTTGAAGATTATGGTGTTTTGAGGATGCAGGGTCAGTTATGTGTGCCTAATGTTGATGGCCTTCGTGAGTTGATCCTTGAGGAGGCTCACAGTTCTAAGTATTCATCTACCTCGGTGCAGCCAAAATGTACCAAGACTTGAGGCAGCATTATTGGTGGAGAAGGATGAAAAAGGCATTGTTGCATATGTGGCTCGTTGCTTAAATTGTTAGCAGGTAAAGTATGAGCATCAGAGACCCGGTGGTTTGCTTCAGCAGTTAGAGATTCCTGAGTGGAAGTGGGAACCTATCACTATGGACTTCGTTGTTGGGCTCCCACGGACTAAGAGGAAATTCGATGTGGTTTGGGTTATTGTGGATAGGCTGACTAAATCACTACACTTCATTCCTGTGGCTAGTACTTATACTTCAGAGCGGTTGGCTGAGTTGTATATTCGGGAGATTGTCCGCCTTCATGGGGTGCCAATGTCTATCATTTCTGATCGGGGTACACATTTTTCTTCGCACTTTTGAAGGGCGGTTCAGCGTGAGTTGGGTACCCGAGTAGAGTTGAGTACAACATTTCACCCTTAGACTGATAGGCAGTCCGAGCGTACCATTCAGATATTGGAGGACATGCTCCGTGCCTGTGTTGTCGACTTTGGGGGTTCATGGGATCAATTCTTGCCGTTAGCGGAGTTTGCTTATAATAATAGCTATCAATAGAGCATTCAGATGGATCCTTATGAGGCGTTATATGGTTGATGGTGCAAATTGCCAGTTGGATGGTTCGAGCCAAGAGAGGCTCGGTTGTTGGGTACCAGCTTAGTTCAGGAGGACTTAGATAAGGTCAAGATTATTTAAGAGAGACTTCGTGCAGCTTAGTCTAGAAAAAAGAGTTATGTCGATCGTAAGGTCCGTGATGTGGCATTCATGGTTGGAGAGAGAGTATTGCTTCGTGCGTCGCCCATAAAGGGTGTTATGAGATTTGGGAAGAAGGGTAAGTTGAGCCCTAGGTATATCGGGCCATTTGAGATTCTTGATAAGGTGGGGGAGGTAGCTTACAGACTTGCATTACCTCCAGGGTAATCCTCGGTTCATCCGGTATTCCATGTGTCTGTGCTCCGAAAATATCATGGTGACCCGTCCCACGTGTTAGATTTCAACTCTGTCCAGTTCGACAAAGACTTGACTTATGAGGAGGAGCCGGTAGCTATTTTGGACCGGCACGTTCGTCAGTTGAGATCTAAGAGTTATCCTTCAGTTCGAGTGCAGTGGAGAGGCCAGCCAGTTGAGGCAGCTACTTAGGAGTCCGAGACGGACATGTAGAGTAGATATCCACACTTGTTCACCACTTCATGTAATTTTCTATATCCGTTCGGGGACGAACATGTGTTTTAGAGGTGGAGATTGTGATGACCCAAGGGGTCATTTTATAAAATTAGACTCCGTTCCATGCTAAATAGCAAAAAAAAAACTAAAATTAAATACCTCGATTTGCATGCGCAGTCCGGGCGTGAAACCAGAAAGCTTTTATGTGAAAATATGAGAAATAGTAATTTTTAGAATTAAAATTTGATAAAAGTTGACTTAGGTCAACATTTTAAGTAAACGGACCCGGATCCATTTTTCGACGATCCCGGGAGGTCCGTAGTAAAATATGGGACTCTGGCGTATGCCCGATAATGAATTCTGAGATCCCAAGCCTTAGAAATCAATTTTTGAAAGAAATTGTTCTACTAAAATGTTTACGAATTAAAAGAAAAATAATGTTTAAAATCATTGATGTCAGGCCCGTATTTTTTTTGCCGGAGCTCGGCACAGATTTGTTATGATATTAAAAGGTTAACTGTGAAATTTAGTGAAAAACGGGGTTCGTTTTGACGTGATTCGGACATCCGATTGAGAAATTATGAACTTTAAGAGTTCTTGTTGAAAATGATGAGTTTTGAGGTTTAATTCATAGTTTTACATGTTATTTTCACGATTTGATCGCTCGAGCAAGTCCGTATGATATTTCTAGACTTGCGTACAGGTTTTGTTTAGAGCCCCGAGGGCTCGGGTGAGTTTCGGATAGGCCACGAGATGTATTGAACTTAAGCAAAATTGCTGGTTTTTCATTTTCTGGTGTCCAGGTCTTTTGTTCTATGCGATCACATAGGAATGTCCGCGATCGCATAGTGTAAAGTCTGAGGTCCCTTTTTGTTCTATGCGATCGCATAGCTATATCCACGATCGCATAGTGTTAATTTGCTGGGGATCAACTTTGTTCTAGGCGATCACATAGATTTTTCCGCGATCGCATAGTGTTAAATTTCTGGGGGTCAACTTTGTTCTATGCGATCACATAGATTCTTCCGCAACCACATAGTGTTAATTTCAGGGGTATTTTTTTATTCTATGCGATCGCATAGAAGGCCCGCCCAACTAATATAAGTACCTTTTAAAAATCAGGCATAACCCTTTCTTCTCCAAAGTTTCGAGGTTCCAGCCCTAAAAATGAATTTTCTTCAACAATCTTCATCCCCAAGTCATAGGTAATCAATTCCAAACCTTGTTCTTTCAATTCCTTACTATTTTGCATCACTTTTAAAGCAAAAACAAAGAATATTCATGGTAAAAAATTGAGGGATTGGGAAGAATTAGGGAGTTTTGTAAAAATTGAATTTTTATATCAAATTAAGGTCGGATTTCAAAACTAATAGCATATTTGGGTTCGTGGGTGAATGGGTACACTTAATATGGTCCGAACCCCCGAGTTTAGACCAAGCGGACCCGGGGTCGGGTTTTCACTTTTTTTTATAGAAAACTTAGGAAAAAGTTTATTTTTAAAAAAGTTAGTTCCTTTAGCATTAGTTAATGATATTAAGTTAATTGTGATTATATTCGAGCAAGTTAGAGGTGAATTCAAAAGGAAAATCAATAACTGAGCAGTGAGTGGCCTACTAAATTGAGGTAAGTGTTTGGTCTAACTTTGGCTTGAGGGAATAGGTCTCCCCACTTGTTTGCTGTGTGAAATGCATGGGGGTGGTGTATATGTGAGCTGACGAGTATCTATGCACCACCCAAATTGTTTGTTAAACATGATGCCTTTTTCGTCCACAAAACATGATGCCTTTTTCGTCCCCAACTTAATTGATTATTTTCTTAATTGTTTGTGATGACCCGAAAGGTCATCCTGTGTAATTTTAGCTAAAACTGTATTCCGAGGCCCCGAGAGTCTCCGTTAGTCTCACCTCGACGTGCGTGCGCAGCCTGGGCGTGTAGTCGGGAAGCCTTTATGTGGAAATTTGATGAAATGTTTAATTTATGATAACTAATTGAATAAAGTTGACTTTGATCAACATTCTTGGTAAACGGACCCAGACCCTGATTTGACGGTCCCGGAGGGTCCGTAGGAAAATATGGGACTGGGGCGTATTCCCGGAATCGAATTCCGAGGTCCCAAGTCCGAGAAATGAATTTTTAAAGAAAATTGTTTTTTGAAAATAATAAAGGCTTATGAAAATAAACCTCGATGAGAAACTTGTGTTGTCGGGCCCGTATTATGGTACCGAAGCCCGGAACAGGATCAACATGTGTTATTTGACTTATTTGTGAAATTTGGTAAGGAACGGACCTGATTTGACGTGTTTCGGATCAAAAATGGGAAATTGAGAGTTAATGAAGTTGTGAGAAGATTATATAGAAATGAGGATTTCCTTAAAAATTTGAAATTTGGTTTGGAACGGGATTTTATGTTATCAAGGTCCGAATGTGATTCTGAGACCGGGAATAATTTTGTTATGTCATTTATGACATGTCTGCAAAATTTGATGTCATTCCGAGTTGTATAGGTCGTTCCGGCGCATTGTTATAAAATCAAGAACTTGAAGTTTCTTAAGTTAGGATTTTGGGGGTTTTGGGGTGTGATTTTGAGATTTAGAGTTGTTTTGGGTGTTCCGAAGGCTCGAGCGAGTCTGTATTATGATTTAGGACTTGTTGGTATATCTAGACGGGGGCTCGGGTGGGCCCTGGTGCCTCCCGGACACCCAACGGGGCTAAAAAACCAGCTAAAATAGCTGCTGGTGTGACCGTAGGTGCGGTTGCCCAGCCGCAGGTGCGGGACCGCTCCTGCGGTACCAGCCTCACAAGTGCGGAGGTTCCGCAGGTGCGGTTCCTTTTCTGCAGGAGCGGAGCCGCATGTGCGGTCTCCAGCTCCGCATGTGCGACCCCAGCCTACCTTTCCATTTTCCGCAAGTGCGATCTTTTCTCGCCGGTGCGGAACCCCTGTATGCCAGACTGTTTTAAATGCCAAACAACGAGATTTCCTCATTCCCTTCATACTAAAAACTCCATTAGAGACTTGTGAGCTTGGGAAGAACACACCACGACCTAGCTACTGTTAAGATAAGTTAATTCCGTCCTAATACTTGTTTCATGCATGAATTATTAATAGGGTTTACTACTAAATTAATGGAAAATCAAGAATTGGGTAGTAAATTTAGGGTTCTTGAGAAATTGGCGTATTGTCCGTTTAATGGTATGTATTCAAGTAGAAACTTCATATTAATGATCCTTATACCAGTATTTGTTGCCCCTCTTATCCCCAACATGTTTCTCCCTGTATCTGTTTATAGTATTTATTTCCGTCGATATTTTCTTGTTATTATATAGAATTGCACAGGTATGTATATTCTTGTCGGTCCTAGACTCGTCACTACTTCATCGAGGTTAGGCTCGGCACTTACTCAGTACATGAGGTCGGTTGTACTGATGCTACACCTGCACTTCTTTATGTTGTGCAGACTACGCAGCCGGACCCGGTGGGCGCTGACGGAGGGAGAATTCCATCAATTCACTCAGGAGACATCGAGGTAGCCCCGCAGACGTTTGTGGGCCTTGGCGTCACCTTCTACCCTTCTCTTTCAGTTCTGTCTTATTTTATTGTTTCAAAGACAATCATATGTACTTATTTTCAGACCATTGTATTCAGTGATCTCACAGATAGTTCGTGAGTATGTGACACCAGTTCTGGGTTATATTTATGGGTTTTATTCTCGGTGCTTGCTTCATTATTGTGCACTTAGTTAACTTCATATTGTTGACCATCGATGCCTCAGTTATCTTGTTCGTTTTAGTTGTTAATGAGTTTATTCGGTTCAAACGCTGGGTTGTCTAGCGGGTTCAACATTCGACGCAGTCATGGCCCGAAGGTGGGATGTCGGGTCGTGACATTGTTATATGTTCATTAATGTTTCTATAACTATTTGGCCTTATTATATTGTTGTGGTTATTTTGGAAAGAGTATTGGTTGTTTGAGCTGATTTCCTTGTGGTATAAAATGGTTGAGAGGTTTGGCCTTGTTTTTACGATATATATATATATATATATATATATATGTTTGATGTTCCTGTTGGTTTCATGGTTGAGAGGATATTGATGAAGTTATGAGAAAATATACAGTTTCTTATTTATAATTGTTGAGATAAATATATTATAAAAGGCTTGGCCTGAGTTGTGAAATTTATGAATAAATTGATATGATATGTCTGGTGGGAACGGGCTGCACACACCAACAAGGAGTGATAAGGGTGGACAAGTGGGATCAGGTTGCACGCCGCAACAATAGTAATAAGGGTGATATTTTTTTAGGGAGGAGCAATAAGGGAGGATATGTGGGAGCGGGTTGCACGCCGCAACAAGGAGCGATAAGGGAGGACATTTATATTTTATTAATTTTCAAAGAAAATAAAGTTTTGAAAAGCTTAAAGGTTGATTTTACTATTCTTTATATATTTTGACGCTATTTTTATTTAAAGTAAAAGTTTGAAAATTCGGAAATTTATTTGAGAATTGGTTATACCTGAGACCTGAAAAAGGCAGCTGAGTTATTTTAATTTGTTGCAGTATTTATTTATTTAGATTTCCTTCTTGCTTTATTAATTATTGTTGTTACCGATTATATTGTTAAAGCCCCGCCTTAGCCTCGTCACTACTTCGCCGAGGTTAGGCTCGGCACTTACTCAGTACATGGGGTCGGTTGTACTGATACTACACTCTGTGCTCTTTTGCACAGATCCAGGTACTAGCCAGCAGTAGGAGGAATTCGGGACGACCACCTATTCATTTGGAGACACAAGGTACATATGTCGGCGTTCGCAGATTCCGAGAGTCTTCTCTTATTTTTACATATACTGTTTTACATTATTCAGAACAATTACACTATCTCTTTCAGCCATTATTTGTAGTATTCTTTAGTAGTTCGTGGATTATGACACCAGACCCAAGGGTAGTCTTAGAGTTATTTATATAATTAGTTCGTAGTTCATTTTATTTAAGTGGTTATTATTATTATTATTATTTTATTTTAATGTTGTTGGGAATTATTTTAATCAATTTCATTTTGAATTTATTTATTTATGCTTATGTAATTAATTAAGAAAATTAGTAATCGAGTACTAACATTGGCTTGCCTAGCAAGTGTGGTGTTAGGCGCCATCACGATCCCTAAGGTTGGGAATTTGGGTCGTGCCAATGTTGACTTCACATCAATAGGACAAACAAGCATCAAACCTTATACTAGTTGGCCATATATAGGAGAAAATACTTGTTATAATAATTCATCTAAAGGCATCAATTAACACTGAGGAACACTGGCTTAAGCAAGTCAAAAACACAATAGAGTTACAAATAGCATGGGAACAAGTCATAGCTTAAAAGTAGAACTCCAAAAAGATAACAAGTTGGGCATCAATGTCTCAATAGGGATTAGAACACATTCTGGGTACGAGTTAGTTATCACAAGAGTTCAGAACAAGGCAGGGAAGTAAACTCATGCCAGACAGCATATATAAGCATTCAAGTACCAACACACTAGGCTAAACGAGCTTAAGAGAGCCAAAAAATATTCAAGTTAAACACATGTAATAGACATATCTCAGAATTGGGAATTTCAGGCAAGTTCAAATGCTAAAGAAGTTCATAGTCACAAGACAATTTCAGTGCTAATAAGGCCGCAAACAGAGATGCCTAGAAACATATTGAGTCACAAAAATTCAGGGGCATGATTATGCAGAATATGAACACAAACGAAAGATAATAAAAATGCGAAGGCCAACGAACTTACCAGTTATCAATTGATAAACAGACAAGGAAGAAAAACAATCTCAACAGTACTCTAAACGTCAACAAAGAGCAATAGAATGCAAAGTCATAGTGCGTCGGAGTTCCCAAGGGTTTCAAATGAACCCCGAGCAGTGCTCACACCAAGAAAAGTCAATTAGTCGAATTCCGGTGGCCTTGGCTTTCAGCCGGCCAAGAGCCAAAGTTCAGAACAATATGGAGTGAAGGAGTAAGAGAGTAATAGTTCTTAAGGTGATTAAAGTCTGTCCAAAAGGGAAATTGGGGATGGGTTTATATAGTAATAGAAATTGAACAAACAAACAAGGAAACACTGTCAAATCAAACATAATAAAGGAAATAATAGTATGCAGAATCGATTTAGAATCGGATAAGGAAAAAAATTAGGTAAAACCTAGTTCATGATGGATAACCAAAATAGTTAAAAAAACTCACTGAATCGGACCCGTATAATCTCACCATGAATGTATATACATGAAAAATCATCTGAATCTTGAGGAACTAGTGATGTTTGTTCTTGATTTAGGTCCGTACCACCCTTGCCAAAGATAGTGAAGTATTATGTGATACCAAAACCGTGTAAATAACGGAGAGATCAAGCATACATGGAAGAAAAATCACAGAGAGATTCCATATTAGAACTAGAGTTGGGAGAATAGAAGAGGCGACTGCTAGGGTTTGAGAGGAGAAGAGAGAATAGACGAGGGAAACGGGGGTAGCAGTCTTAGGGAAATGTGGATTAAGGTTACAGGAGGGGGGGGGGGCATATGCGAAGGGGTTAGTTTATTAGGGGTTGTTGATCATTTGAGATCAACAGCCAAGATAGAAAGGGGAGCGGGTCGGGTCGTGTAAGCAGATCCCAACCAGGTTGAAATTAAAAAAGGTCGTTTGGTTTGGGCCTGGGCAGTGTGGGGTTGGGCTACTTTGTTTGGACCTCAGTTGTTCAGAAAATAAAAGCCTAAATTAGGCCAGATTTTAATGTAAAATATTAAGGGGAAATAAGTTAATAAAAATAGTTAAATAAAAATATAAAAATACCATTTATGCAACTCACTACTTTAAAACAATATTTGAGATTATAAAAATGCAAAAAAAGATTTTGACCTACATAAAATAGCAAATGCGATTAATTGTAAAATATAGGCTATTATTGCAACATTACGTATTTTGGCATAAAAGTTCAATAAATGTAATTATACAAAATGAAGTAAAATATTATGAAACTTATCTATATATATATATATGGGTGCAAATAATAATTTGGATGATTAAGTTATCACAAAATAATTAGTAAATATTCAAGTAACTTAAATGCAAGAAAATAAATTTCAAAGAACTTAGAATTATGGATAATTATGGTAAATAATTGTATAAATCTTATAAACTAAATAATAATGCAAAAATAACATTTTGAAAGTATATGTACTATTTGAAAAAATGTGAGGGCAATATTGGGCATCAACATATATATATATATATAATTTAAATGCAAGAAAATAAATTTCAAAGAACTTAGAATAATGGAAAATTATGGTAAATGCTTGTATAAATATTATAATATAAATAATAATGTAAAAATAACATTTTAAAAGTATATATACTATTTGAAAAATGTGATGGCAAAATTGGGTATCAACATATATATATATATATATATATATATATATATATATATATATATATATATGGGTGCAAATAATAATTTGGATGATTAAGTTATCACAAAATAATTTAAAGGAATAATTAGTAAATATTCAAGTAATTTAAATGCAAGAAAATAAATTTCAAAGAACTTAGAATTATGGAACATTATGGTAAATGCTTGTTTAAATCTTATAAACTAAATAATAATGCAAAAAATAACATTTTGAAAGTATATATACTATTTGAAAAAATGTGAGGGCAAAATTTGGTATCAACATGGCTTGCTCTGTATTTGTTTTGGCTTGTTTTAGGTAAGTATATTATCTAAACTTGGTTAAGGAACTAGTTTTCTAACTTATTTGTGATAGTTACGTGCTATGGGTGCACATATGTGAGGGGTTTGAGCCCATGTGCGAGCACCAAGGTATTTACCCATGCTTGGGGTAGTTCTTAGGCTATGATATGCATAGAGTTAGCTGTTAAGCTTTAAGCTATAATATATCTCGTATTTGCATCATTGTTGTGAACTGTTTGAGCTATGTTTGAGGTTATAAAGAGGCTAATTCCCTGAATAAACTTGGTAATTTCTATTTCTGTGATAAATTGCTAATTTGATTTATGATAACACACATTGCACATGCCTACACTTTACCATGTTATTATACCAGTCCAGAAGCATGAAATTTGATATTTATCCATCACATACATGTGTTCATGTATACTTGCTTCTGTGTGATATGATTTGGACAGTGTAGTTGTGACCACGCCGGACGGATTGTGTTGATATGCTTGTGACCACATTGGTCGGATTGTGTTGTTATACTTGTGACCATGCCGGGAGGATTATAATATTGTTCCTGTGACCACGCCGGGCGAATTGTGATATTAGCACGTGAGTGGTCCGTGAATCACGTGAGATGTTCGTGCAACACGTGGGTTGTCCATGCGGATCTTGATATGGATTTTATAGCACATGAGTTTTTGGTGCAGTTGATATTATTAGCACACGAGTTGTCTGTGCAACGTGTGGATATAGATCCACCTCCTTGGGTCACCCTCACATGTTTCTCTCTTGATGGTGTACACGCGGATTATGAGAAACTGACGGGGTTTTGGTTGATGTGAGCTCTGGGAGAGCTGGTTACTATTATTGGATCGGGTTGCGTGCCGCAATAAACTGATATTTAATTATTTCATTTCATCTTTACTTGCAATTTTCTTGACAGTTTACCAAATTTACTTGCATATCTTCCTTATATGCTGGATTGTCGACTGAGCAAAACATTTTAAACAAAGAATTGTGAGAACCAAAGTAGTTCTACCAGAGATTCCCTAATTTGATCACATACATGTTCTATACTTGTTAAAATTATGATCTGCATAGGTGTTGGTAAGTATTATTTATACTTCTTGCTTCTTTTACCTTATCGATGTTAGTTAGGATACTTATTGAGCACATGGGGTCGATTGTACTCATACTACACTTTTGCACCTTGTATGTAGATTTTGGGAATGATATTATTGAGAATTGTGGGAGCCGGCATTAAAGATGTATTGCGTTCCAAATTTTGCTACCACGAGTTCTTGGTGGTTTTACATTTGAGATTCTATCATGTACATTTTAAATAGATGTTGTATCATTTCTTATTTCATTTTGTAAATCCATATCTTAATGGCTCATGACTTGTACTACAAGTCATTGGGGAGTTGTGTAAGGATTCAATTATTTTACTTTTGACTTTTAAAAATTTTATTATTGAATTGTGTTTACTGTTATTGGCTTACTAGTGGGTTGGGTTAGTTACCATCACGACTAGTTGTATTTTGGGTCGTGATAAATTGGTATCAGAGCTTTAGGTTCATAGGTTCTATGAGTCATGATCAAGCGTCTAGTAGAGTATTGGGGATCGGTATGATGACGTCCATACCTATGTTCAAGAGGCTACAAGGCATGTAGGATAAAACATCGCATCTATCATTCCTTATCTTGCGCCATTGATTTAGGAAGCGTATCTCTTTGAATTCCTTCCAGTCACTCGTGTGCTTTGTTGAGTGCTCGGTATTAGATGCACATCAACGACTTGCGATTCCATGGATGAGGTGTGATATGTGCACTCAGTGTGGTGATTTGGGTCAGTCTTGAGGACTTGAGGCTGTGTTTGACCGCAACTTGGGGCTCGGTGGTTTCAGTTGTGTGAGTATGTGCTTTTGGACTTCTATGTCCAGTAGTGTCCCTCAAAGTAGGGCTTATGGTTTGATGAGTGATTGTATGGCTATATGATGAGTATGATGTGACCGCGGGATGTGTTCAGATGGTTGGAATGTGACGAAAAGAGTTTACTTGAGATGTGAAAAGGACTATTGGATGCTCAATTTATGCGGATGTGTCATACCGTTTGGAGTTATGAGGGGTTTTGATAGATTATTTCATGTTATTTCATTTGTGGAACGAAGTATATTCTCTTGTATTGTTGACGAGTTCAGAGTTGAGAATATTAAGTGATTGCTTAGTAGTTATGACCGTGAAAGAGGCGTAGAGAGTTGGCAGTTTGGGGCTAAGTAGGTGGGTTATCACTTACGGGGTAATCTGCGATGTATGATCCTTATGATGTTGTGTAGAGAATTTCTTTCTATGAGTGGGTTATATGTGTTGCGATTTGAATTTGGATTGGTTGAGGAAGTTGACCTGATTGTCACGAGCATGACAACGAACTTAGCAGATGATTTGAGGTATTTTATGATTTGTGTTGCATGAGCTTATGAAGGATTTAGTTTACTTTCGGTGCAGGATTATGGAAGTAATAGAGTATGGGTATTTTGAGTTATCAGATGTTTGGTTCTATGGCTTTGAGTCAATAGGGAAGTCTGCTATCGACGGTTTGATTGCACAGTTATATGTTGTATTGATTTTCGTTTGAGGCATACTTATGAATCAGTTATGACCTAAAGATGTTCTTTCGAAGATGACTTGGGTAAGGAATTTCTGGATGCATGATTTATTACTCCTTATGGATATATGGACGTTCTGGGAGTGTTTAGGGTTGTTGTTCGTGTGGATGTAATGTACTATGAAAAAGGATTCACTCGGTTGCTTAGGGGTGTGTATTACTTCTTTGGATATTGTAGTGCTAATGTGGCACATGTTGTTCGACCCGTTTGGGCGGTGAAATTGAGATTGATCAGAGTTGATGACTTTCGAGAAGGTTATAACGAATTCAAAATATATGTGGCAATTGAGAATTTTCTGGATTTGTACATGGTTAAGATCTGAAATATGCATTGGATGGTGCGGGGACATGCGATATTTCTATGTCAGTATGCACTCTATAGTTCAATATCAGAAAGGTAAAAGGAACAACTTTAAATTCACAGAAGGTCTCCTTAGGGTGGGTGTTCGGTTGTGGTACCTTTTGGGTGCTTAAGAGGGAATCCAACTACTTATAGGCCTTAGGGCAGTGTGGTTATATGCTAGGATCTCTTGTGGTGAGCTTTAGGTAAGGATTGTGGTGTTTTGGTTAAGAGAAGTTTCAAGTTGAGGCTAATTCGAAGGAACTCAGAGAAATAGGACAACTTAGTAGTAAGTTGGGTCAGCGCGATAATGGAGATGATCGATTCTTTGGGTACTTATGATGTGGTGAGTCTCTATAGGTGTTTGTGGAAATACTTGTCACGACCCATATCCTGGTTCAGGTCGTGATGGCACCTAACGGCGAGGTTAGGCAAGCCAACATATAAATCCCCAGGAGTTACTACCCCAGAACTCGAATATTCCAGTTATTTACAATTTATAACAAATAAAAATGCGTAATGTAGCAGCGATATGGGGTAAGGCCGTAGATACAAGCTGAACCACAACTAGGCCAAATATGTACAACCCCGAAACCCAACATAACTACAGCAAGTGTGTGCCAAGACTAGTGTCAAGACCTGCACAACCAAGTGCAGAAAAGAAAAGAAAGTGCAGCATGAGTACATATAAACAAATATGTACCCAGTGAGTATCCCGTCTAAACTCGTAAAGAGTAGTGACGAGAGGTAGAATATATACTCACTAAGGTCCAGTACATAATAAAATAAGGTACACGCCGAGCAATAAATCATGTGAGAAAATACATCAAGTATATGGGCATGTAATCAACAAACAGATAACTAATCTCAACATAACCTTTCTTTGTAAGTTGATCATATGTATCACTTGTTTTATTTCTCATTATCTGAAATGTCTTATCTTATAATCTCAATTGTTCACTTTCCAGTACTCAGTATCGTTTCTCAACTCACCATCGTACGATCCCAACTCAATGCAAATGCATGTATATATATATATATATAACCGACACGAACAAGACTATCGGCCGAAGTCATAAGGGTGGGTCATAAGGATTGACTCGGTCATAAAGTTCCACACGCTCGCGAATCATACCTGCGACTCGTGCGCTGACTCGATACCTCCACGCTCGCGAATCATACATGCGACTCGTGGGCCGATATCTCTCCCCGCTCGCGAATCATACCTGCGACTCGGGGGCAAATGACATAAATATATATACTCTCCCGATCACGAATCATACCTGTGACTCGGGGCCAATGATGTAAAGTAAAACCCTCCCCGATCACGAATCATACCTTTGACTCGGGGGGCGATAAAAATAGTAGTATAGTTCTTCCTTGATCACGAATCAAAACTGTGACTCAGGGGCTGGTAAAACAAGTCTGATTTCTCCCTGATCACGAATCAAACCTGTGACTCAGGGGCTGTTGAAAATAAGTGTAATTCCTCCCTCATCACGAATCAAACCTGTGACTCAGGGGCTGATAAAAATAAAAGTTCTCCCCAATCACGAATCATACCTGTGACGCGGGGGCCATGAATGCATAATGCATGAATGTATATATATATGTATATGTAGACACCATGGTACCGACTCATCAACGCTCAACGGGATCGGATATTCGCATCTCTCTTGATAGTCAAAGTTAGGATTTTATATCATATTATCCTCTTTTCTCATAATATCACCATGGTGGAACAATTCAAGTATAGGAAGGATTTACAATCACCTTCATTTTTGCTCAACAGCTCAGGATCAAGATTTATCTCATTTACTCCGTTTTCTTTATCAATTATATCAGGAGTAACACAATTAATCAATTGATGAAATTCATAATTCTTATCTGAATAATATGTACATTTAACTCAAAGCTATCATAGCTCCATTTCATCATATATCGGCAAATAACTTGTACAAGGCATCAGATAATATCAAACAAACAGCTAGAACATGCTCGTGGGTCCTACGGCTACCCAACATACAGTATAGATGCCACGTACGGACTCTCGTCACGTGGTACGTACGCAGCCCCCTCAACAATCACAATTAGCAACAAGGAGCCTAGGGGACGTTTCCCCCTTACAAAGTTTGGAAAGGAGACTCACCTGGACAAGTACTCCTCCGGTCTATGGACCAATCAACAAGACACACGAATCCTCCGAATTACCTTCGATGGCTCGCAATTAGCTAAAAACACATAATTATGTCAATTTAGGAGGAATTGAGGAGGATTTATAAAAGATTTCCCTTAAAACACATTCTTGGCGTACTTGGAATATTCAACTCTGAGCCTCGGCGTCCGGAAAATTATGATTCTTGAAGAAATGCGCTATACGTCGCCTAAGGATCAAGATTAACTAAATTAATCATCCTATAATATCCCAAAAATCAGAAATTCAATTTTCTCAAAACCCTCTATTTTTCCCAAGCCTTCCCATGGATTTTTATGAATTTTGGAAGTGGAAATTCCTCAAGAATCGACGTTATAAACATGATGGAAGTCAAAGAATTACTCACCTGAGTAAATGACTCGCCACAACTGATCTGGAGCTCCTAGGGGTCTCAATAAAGGAGGAAAATCGAGTTTGGGAAGAAACATAACGAAATGGGGCTTTTATTGAACTGCCTAGCAGTTTCCGCCCCTACGGCCCTTGGTTCGCAAGTGCGGACTCGCACCTGCGGAAAAAGGGTCGCGCCTGCGATTTGGCCTGGGCCCTGGGGAGGTCGCGCCTGCGGAGCCTGGTCCGCTCCTGTGGAAGGAAGGCCGCTCCTGCGGTTGGAGCCGCGCCTGCGAGGGATTGGCCACTGGTGCGAGCTTGCGCCTGCGGCTGATGGACCGCAGGTGCGGTCACACCAGAAAATTCCCACCAGCTATGAAATTGCTGGTTTTTGACCCCGCTGGGGGTCCGGGAGACCCCTGGGCCCACCCGAGCCCTCGACAAATTACACCAACCAATCCCAAATCATATGACGGACTCGCTCGAGCTCCCATAACCCTAAAAACATCGTCCAAACTATAACTCACTCTCCAAAACCCCTTAGTTCAAAACTTAAGATTTCAAGAAAATTCAGATGGCTCACCAATACGCCGAACGAGTCTATACTTCTCGGAATGACCCCAAATTTTGCGTACAAGTCATAAATGACTATACAAAACTATTGCCAGTTCCGGAATTCCATTCGGACCATGATATCATGAGGTCCAATTCCAGGCTAAATTCTAAATCTTATGAAATCCTGAATTCTATTTCAGGTGCCGAAATACTCCCGGGTCATCAGAAACCCGAGGCGAACATACGCTCAAGTCCGAAATCATCATCCGGAGCTACTGGAGCTGTCAGCACTCGATTCCGAGGACGTTTTCTCAAAATGCTGCTCGGAACCAAAATTAGCCAAATAGGCTAGCCTTCAAGAACCAAGTGTTGCTGAACTTGCCAAATCACTTCTGAATCTCGAACTACCTTCCCCCACAAATCATATGGCACGAGTAGCCGCTATGGAAAGATTCATTTACGGGAACGGAGTCGCAACACACAAAACGACCGACTGGGTCATTACAATACTGTTAGGTTTGGCGACCTATGTGACTTGGTTCAGTTAGAGGGATTCAATTCTAATGACTTGGTTATGTGAAAATGGGTTTTGAAGTATTCTCGATAATTTCTTCCACAACTTGAGATGGATATTATGTACAAGTGTGAGGGATATGTTGTGTGTTATGACTTTTCCCTGGATGAGATAAAGTGGAAGGTTTCTGACTGATCAGGTATGTATTCTTCTTGTGAATCAGAGATCTTTTCATATGATGGCATGATAGATGCAGTGCATCCTGTGGGATTGAGATTTGCACGTGCAACGTCACGATTCAGTTTTGAAGGGAACGTCGTGAAGTCTTAGACAACATGAAC
Organism: Nicotiana undulata; assembly: GCA_005239495.1. NCBI lineage: Eukaryota > Viridiplantae > Streptophyta > Magnoliopsida > Solanales > Solanaceae > Nicotiana > Nicotiana undulata. Next base: position 14,727 of record ML251025.1, on the reverse strand, counting down.
GCTTTCAGATGATTAGATGAATGTTATTACTACTTGGTATTTCCTGAGAAAGTTGCGCATTTCAGAAGGTGCACTTTGTTTTGACTTACAGATGCTTCATTTCTATTGCGGTACTCGCCTGGTTTATTAACTACTGATATTCAGAATTTTTCTAAGTGTCACAGAAGATTTATAGAATTATTCCTCATGGGGTGATCGTGTATGAGAGATGTGTTAGGCATTCTAGTGGTAGAGTCGGAATCAGCTATGGTGATTCATGTGTTTTATGGGTTTTGAGACTGGGAGTTCATAGAAGCAAATTGTTTAGTGGTGGTGGACTGTGAAGATGTGGCAAAAATTAGCCAGCTGGTTGTATGTGTTATGGTTAAATCATTATGGACTTTTCGAGGGTTAATCATCTATTGGTGGATGCCCAAAGTTGATTCGGGGGCCCATTGGTAGGCCCGATGAGGATGTGTATTCTGCATCGGATCGGAGTTGTTGCCTTAAAACTATTTGTGTTGACGCGTGCGCCATTCAGTTGGAGTTAAGCTTGCTTATGTTCCGATATCTTATATGTGTTACTATTTTATGCGAAAATGGGTTGTGATCTATTGGCTACTTGCACACATGATGCGTTCTGTTTGGGTCTTGTGGCAAAATTTGAGCTAGGTGATTGTTGGAGTGTTGAATAGTTGATTACGCCTTGGTTATGGTCTTTCCGGGTTGTGGTATATTGTGTTATTCATTTCTCCACGGTTAGGGTCATACACTTCGTGTACTTGATGTCGAATTGCGTGTGGTTGTTGACTTTGCACATTGTGGGCAGGGGCAGATCCACCCCTTTATGAAGGGGTGGCATGGCACTGTGATGACCCAAATGGTCATCCCGTGTAATTTTAATTAAAATTGTGTTCTGAGGCCCTGAAATCCTCCTTTAATCTCACCTCGAGGGGCGTGCGCATCCCGGGCGCATAACCGGAAAGCCTTTATGTGAAAAATTGATAAGATGTTGAATTTACAATAATGAATTGAATAAAGTTGACTTTGGTCAATATTTTTGGTAAACGGACCCGAACCTGTGATTTGACGGTCCCGGAGGGTCCGTAGAATAATATGGGACTTGGGCGTATGCCCTGAATCGAATTCCGAAGTCCTAAGTCCGAGAAATGAATTCTTAAAAAAAATTATTTTCTGAAAAATATAAAGGCTTTTGAAAATGAACTTTGATGTGAAACTTGTGTTACCGGGCCCGTATTATGGTTCCGGAGCCCGGAACAGGTTAAATATGTCTTATGTGAGTTATCTGTGAAATTTGGTAAGAAACAGACTCAGTTTGATATGATTCAGACTAAAAATGGAAAATTTTGAAGTTTATGAAGTTTTGAGAATTTCTATAGATTTTGAGGTTTAATTTGATGTTTATGATGTTATTTCGGTGGCTTAATTACTCAAATAAGTCCGTAGGATGTTTATGAGGTTGTGTGTATATTTTGATTTGAGCCCCGAGAGCTCGGGTGAGGTTCGGGTAGGTGTCGGAGTGCAAAATCCTTAGACAAATCTGGTGTAAAACGGGTTTTCTGGTGTCTGATGTTTTACCATATGCGATCGCATAGGTCCTTCCGCTATCACAAATCTTTTTGATGAGGGAGATATTTTGTTACACTGTGCGATCGCATAGCACCCTCCGCAATCGCATAGTGTACTAGGTAGGCTGGGGGAGGGGGGGCTGGTCGGTGGTCTATGCGATCGCATGTGCTCGTGCGCGATCGCATAGGGTGGGGTCATTTGAACTTTGCGATCGCATGTCTTTGTTCGTGATCGCGGTGCTTTAGAGATCAGTCCTCTATGCGATCACAACTCCTTCTTCGCGATCACATAGACTATTTTCACCCAGTGATTTTTAAAGACTCAAAACAGAACTATTACGAGATTTCACATTTTTGCACACCCTTCTTCTTCTCCACACCTCCTTGGGCCATTTTCAAGATTTCAAGGTAGACCCGCAGACGTTCGTGGGCCTTGGCGTCTCCTCTACCATTATATTTTTATTCTGTCTTGTTTTTTTTCTTAGTTCTGAGACAGTTATGTATTATTTCCTCAGACCTTGTATTTAGTAATCTCATAGACAGTTTGTGCGTTAGTGACTCCGGGTTCTGGGATATTGCTAACGGAATGTATTATTGGTATTTTTATTTAGTTCAGATGTTATCTACTTTCGCACTTAAAAAGGAATATAAGTTGTTCTAGTTATTTCTGTTATTTCAGTGTTAATATGTTGATGTAATTGTGTACGTTGGTTTGTCTAGCCGGTTCAACGTTAGATGCAGTCATGGCTCAAACGTGGGATTTCGGGTCGTGACAAGTTGGTATCAGAGCACTAGGTTGCTTAGGTCTCACAAATCATGGACAAACTTGGTAGAGTTTGAGGGATCGGTACGTAGACATCTGTACTTATCCCCAAAGACTGCAAAGTTAGGAATAACTTCATATCTTTCATTCTCTGTCGTGCCATCTGAATTCTAAATACTTATTGAGTCTCTATCTTAGTCTCTCGCAGATGTTACGAACGCGTGCTTCCTCATCAACCGGTCAGCAGCCCGATCCCCCTATTGCAGCTCCTACGAGGGGCCGAGGCCGAGGAAGAGCTTGAGCAGCGGCTCCAGTAGAGGACTCACAAGTAGACTATGCCGGTGAGGTACCTGCTCCGATGATTCTAGTCGGACCAGCTCAGGTCCCAGAGGGGATCATAGCCACCCCAGTGCTTTAAGATGCTCTAGTCCGCTTGGTGGGACTTATGGAGAATGTGGCTCACGGTCTTCTTCCTACTGCACCGGCTGGTTCTCAGGCTGGGGGAGGGACCTAGACCCCTGTTATTCATACCCAGAGCAGGTTGCCACTCAGTTTCAGACTCCAGCACCTCAGACAGCTGGAGTAGCTCAGCCGGGTATTGTGGCACCGATAGCTGAGGGTGCAACTATGTCAGCAGATGCTCTATGGAGACTAGATCGGTTCACCAAGTTATCACTACTACTTTTACTGGTGTACCGTAAGAGGATCCACAGGATAATTTGGACAGCTGTCATGAGGTTCTTCAGAACATGGGCATAGTGGAGTCCAATGGAGTTGACTTTGCTACTTTTCGGTTATCTGGCGCAGCCAAGACTTGGTGGAGAGACTATTGCCTGACCAGACCAGCTGGGTCTGCACCATTGACTTGGGCTCAGTTCTCCAAGTTATTCTTGGGGAAGTTCCTTCCAGTTACTCATAGGGAGGATCTTCGGAGGCAGTTTGAGCGCCTCCAGCCGGGATCTATGTTTGTCACTCATTACGAGACCATGTTCATCACTCTAGCCAGGCATGCACTTATGATACTTCCGACTGATCGTGAGAGAGTGCGGATATTTATTCAGGGTTTAGCTCATCCTATCAGACTCCAGATGGCCAGGGAGTCAGGTACTAAAATTTCATTCCAGGATGCGACCGATGTGGCTAGGAGGATTGAGATGATTCTGTCAGAGGGAGGTGGTCAAGGGGCTGACAAGAGGTCCTGTCACTTTGGTAGATTCAGTGGAGCCTCATCTGGAGGCAAGGATTCTTTCGGTAGAGGCCATCCACCCCGACCTTTTCAGTCAGCACTTCAGGTATCTCATCGTGCACCACCAGCACCTACCAGTGCACATGCACTTCAGAGCTACCAGGGTGGTTATCAAGGTCGTCAGGGACCGTTCCAGAGTCATCAGCCACATTAGCAGAGACCTTTTTATTCTTGTGGTGTTCATGGGCACATTGCGAGGTACTGCCCCAGGGCTTCTGGTAGTTCTCAGTATCAGGGTTCTCGCACCATGGTCCCCGTAGCAAGTGCATCCCCACCCCCTCTGCCAGCTAGGGGTTGTGGTCGTGGTGCTAGAGGTAGAGGTCAGACTCATAGATGTGGAGGGTAGTCCATGAGAGTTAGAGGTCAGTACGTAGCAGGTAGACCTAGAGATGTGCATGTTGGAGGGGCTCAGCCCCGGCGCTATGCTTTTCCTGCCCGTCCTGATGCTGAGACTTCTGACACAGTTATTACTGGTACGGTTTCAGTTTGCAGCCGAGAGGCTTCGGTGTTATTTGATCCGGGTTCTACATTCTCTTATGTGTCTTCATATTTTGCCCCTTATTTGAGCATGCCCCGTGATTCCTTGAGTACTGTTGTGCATGTGTCTACACCGGTGGGTGATTCTATAGTGGTAGATCGAGTCTACCGTGCTTGCTTAGTAGTTATTGGTGAACTGGAGACTCAGGTTGATCTTTTGCTTCTTGATATGGTTGACTTTGATGTGATATTGGGGATGGATTGGTTATCCCCCTATTATGCTATTCTAGATTGTCATGCAAAGACAGTGACCTTGGCCTTGCCAAGGGTAGCTCGTTTGGAGTGGAGGGGGACTTCTAGTCATTCTTCTGGTAGAGTTAATTCATATATGAAGTCTCGACGCATGGTCGAGAAGGGTTACTTAGTCTATCTGGCCTATGTTCGTGATTCTAGTGCCGAGGTTCCTTCCCTGGAGTCTGTGCCCGTAGTTCATGAGTTTCCAGAGGTATTCCTTGCTGACCTGCCGGGTATGCCACCCGACAAGGACATTGATTTTTGTATTGACGTAGCTGAGGGCACTCAGCCTATTTCCACTCTGCCGTATCGTATGGCCCCGCTAGAGTTGAAGGAATTGAAGGTGCACTTGCAGGATTTGTTGGATAAAGGCTTCATTAGGCCTAGTGTTTCTCCTTGGGGTGCTCCAGTGTTGTTTGTCAACAAGAAAGATGGCTCGATGAGGATGTGTAATTACTACCGACAGTTGAATAAGGTTATTATTAAGAACAAGTATCCTTTGCCGAGGATTGATGATCTCTTTGACTAGCTTCAGGGTGCTACAGTGTTCTCAAAGATAGACTTGAGATCTGGTTATCATTAGCTGAGGATTAGGGCTTCTGATGTCCCAAAGATAGCTTTTCAAACTCGTTATGGGCACTATGAGTTTTTCGTGATGTCTTTTGGGTTGACTAATGCCCTCGCTGCATTCATGGAGTTGATGAACCGAGTGTTCAGGCTTTATTTGGACTCGTTCATTATTGTTTTCATTGATGATATATTGATATACTCTCGCAGCCGAGAGCAACAACTTAGAGTCGTCCTGTAGACTCTAAGGGATAGTCAGTTGTATGCCAAATTCTCCAAGTGTGAGTTTTGGTTGAGTTCAGTTGCATTTCTAGGGCATGTGGTTTCATCAGAGGGTATTCAGGTTGATCCCAAGAAGATTTCAGCAGTTAGAGATTGGCCTAGGCCCACTTCAGCTACAGAGATCAGAGCTTCTTGGGTTTAGCAGGATATTATCGCCGATTTGTGGAGGGCTTTTCATCTATCGCAGACCCGATGACCAGGTTGACCCAGAAGAGTGCTCAATTCAGGTGGTCTGATGAGTGTGAGGCGAGCTTTCAGAAGCTCAAGACAGCCTTGACCACGACACCGATGTTAGTATTGCCCTCAGGTTCAGGACCGTATACCGTGTATTGTGATTCTTTACGGGTTGGGCTTGGTGCAGTGTTGATGCAGGACGGCAAGGTTATAGAATATGCTTCTCGTCAGTTGAAGATTCATGAGAAGAACTATTTAGTTCATGATTTGGAGCTTTCAGCTATTGTTCACGCTTTGAAGATTTGGAGGCACTATCTGTACGGAGTGCCATGTTAGGTGTTCACGGACCATAAGAGCTTGCATTATCTGTTCGGACATAAGGAGTTGAATATGAGGTAGAGGAGATGGTTAGAGTTGCTGAAGGATTATGATATTACCATTCTTTATCATCCAGGGAAGGCCACTGTGGTGGCCGATGCTTTGATCTGGAAGTCAGTCTGTATGGGCAGTCTAGCTTATTTATCAGTCGCGGAGCGACCTCTTGCATTGGATGTTCAGGCTTTAGCCAACTAATTTGTGAGATTGGAGGTTTCTGAGACTGGCAGTGTGTTGGCCCATAGCGTGGCCCGTTCTTCATTGTATGATCGTATTCAGTAAGTGTCAAGCCTAACCCCAGTTAGGTAGTGACGAGGTCAGGTTAAGGCTCTACTGGAGGTTTATAATAAAACAATTTAAAATCTAAGCAGAGATAGGTAATAAGCTATAGTAGAATAGTAGAAACGATAAACTGCAAAGAATAATAAAAGAGAGCCCTCGGCTCAGCACATCATATGTCTCCATAACAAATATGCAATGCAGTATAGGGGGAAAGCTCCCGGAATCTATTCCGTAGTCCCAATTTAAATATGCGATGAAGTACAGGGGGAAAGATCCCGGAATCTCGTATGTAGTCCCAATTTTAAATATGCAATGCAAAATAGGGGGAAAGCTCCCGGAATCTAGTCCGTAGTCCCAATTTTAAATATGTAATGCAATGAATACATGAAACAATGTATTGAAACAGTTCAGAAGGAATCACAGGTAAATACGTCATAAACTACCTAAACATGGTACATGAATTAACAATTAAGTGTAACTCAAATAAGACAGGTAGACATGCTCATTCCTAGGCTACACTACACAGTTAGTACAGGGAACAATGAAATGGGGATGATTGATTTATGTCATGAAAGGAAAAAATGAAGTTTTAGCAACAATAGCATGTGTAAGCACTCGTCACCTCACGTACACGGCACTCATATAACAAAACAATATAAAAAACAACCAAAGGGAAAGTCCCCAACACAGAGTTAGGCAAGACACTTACTTCGACTGCGCTACTCAACCCAAAATCACGCTCTTGCCACGAGAATCCGACTCCGGGTGGTCCAAATCTATTCAATTCGATTGTATAATGTAAATAACATTTTAAGGAATCGAAATAGCTAATTAATTCGAAGTTAATACACGAAATAAGGAAATTCGCCCAAAACGTCCCCCGGGCCCACGTCTCGGAATCGGGTAAAAATTATATATTCCGGACACTCGTTCACTCACGAGTCTACCATATAAGAATCTCTAAAATCAGATGTCAAAAACCAATCAAAACTCAATAATTCGTCCCATGAAGTTTATCCAATTTCTCCCAAATCCTCCACCAAATTTTGAAATTTAAGGACTAGATTTAAGTTACGAATCATGGAAATTGATCTAAGTTGGGTAGAGATCACTTACCCAAGTTACCCAGGTGCAAAAGTCTTCAAACATTGCCCTTCCCGAACTCCCAAATTCGAAAAAATGAAAAATATTATAAACCCTCGAATTTGGGTCTTTAAAAGACTGCCCAGGTATTTGCCTTATGCGATCGCGTACACTGAGTTGTGATCGCGGAGAGTAACTGACTCACCCCTGGGATTTGAGCAGTGCGATCGCAGAACCACACTCGCGATCGCGAACCTTAAAAACCAAGTCCTATGCGGTCGCGGATATACTCAAGCGATCGCGTAGAGTAATACTCCCACCTTCCGCTGCCTAAGGGGCTCTATGCGATCGCGACACCTGCTTATGCGATCGCGGAGACTAAGTTGCCCAAGCTATGCGATCACGGACCTCTTCTTGCGATCGCAGTGATCAAATTGCAGACCTCCCCCACTTACCTTACGCGATCGCGGAGGAACTCTTGCAATCTCGATTAAAAAAAAGCTGCTGCTGTAAAACAAGAAAAACAAGCAAAGGACTTAGGGTAAAATATGCCTGTTTGGGCACCCAAAACACAGTAGAGGCCCCCGGGACCTCAACCAAACCTTCCAACCTACCCTAATAACTCATTCAAACTTGGTCGAGCCTTAAAACACATCTCATAACATCAAAATCATTAATTATGCATAGATTCAAGCCTAAGGACTTATGAAATTCCTAAAATTCACATTCGATGCCGAATCACGTCAAAACTCATCCGAATGACCTCAAATTTTGCACACAGGTCATAAATGACATTACGGACCTGCTGTCACTTCCAGAATTGCGTTCTGAGCCCGATATCAAAATTTCACCTATCGGCCGAAATCGCCGAAATTCTAACTTTCGCCAATTCAAGCCTAATTCTACAACATACCTCGAAAACATATTCTGAAAACGCTCCTAACCCCGAAATCACCAAACAGAGCTAACGGAGTCGGCGGAATTCTATTCCGGATCCGTCTTCACACAATTCTAACTATGGCCCAATTTCTAAAGCTAAATTCCACATTTATGGACTATGTGTCCAAAATCACTCCGGATTTTACCACTCAACGTTCCGACAAGTTCCAAAAGCATAAATAGATATGGGAGAAGCAGTTACTAGGGGATCGGGGCGCTAACTCTCAAAATGACCGACCGGGTCGTTACAAAACAATCTGCTCAGGTGCTTCATCGAGTTGTACCTTGTGCTGTGCAGGTTGTACATCCTATTACAATTTTCCTATGATGTACTCCTTCTATTAAAACGCCCATAACTCCTTGTAATAATATCCAAATGACAAACGGCTTGAAGATGTAGAAACTAGACTCGAAGATCTTTTATTTTATAGGTTGTACACCATATAACTCTTTATATATTCCATGATATGAGCTTCTAAAGTCGGCTCCATGCATCAGAAAATTCTGTCGAAACAGCTTCACCAGCCATCTTCAATCGGTCATAACTTTCTGATCAAATGTCCAAATAATGAATGGTTTAATTTTCTGGAAACGAGAATGAAAGGGCTACAAATTATATATTTTGCATATTATCAGATTCCTTATAGATTTTGATATATATGCTTTCAAAGGAAGCTCTTCGATGCACCAGTTGCTGTCCAAAACAGATTTTGCAGCAGAAATTTCCAGCAGCTATTTTTGTCCGAAATTCATTCTGTTAACCTTCCTAAATCCACCCAAGGCCATCGGGACCTTAACCAATTACACCAACATGTCCCAAAACATGATACAATCTCGCTCGAGGCCTCAAATCACATCAAACAACGTCGAAATCATGAATCGCACCCCAATTCAAGCTTAATGAACTTTAGAACTTAAAACTTCTACATTCGATGCCGAAACCTATCAAATCACTTCCGATTGACCACAAATTTTGCACACAAGTCACATTCAATATTATGGACCTACTCCAACTTTTGGAATCGCATTCCCACCCCGATATCAAAATTTCCACTTCCGATCGGATTTCTCAAAAACATTCAAATTTCTATCTTTAGCCAAATGACTTCAAAATAACCTATGGACATCCGAATTCACTTCCAATCGCGCTCCCAACCACAGAATCACCTTATGGAGATATTCCCACACTCGGAATCTCAAACGGACATCTATATCACTGAAATTCCTTTCAATCCTGACTTATGAAATTCCTTCTAAAATGCTAACTTCCACAATATATGCCGATATGCTCCCGGGTTATCCAAAGACTTATCCGAACATACGCCCAAGACCGAAATCATCATACGAACCTGCCAGAACCTTCAAATCCTGATTCCGAGGTCGTTTACTCAAAATTCCAATCTTAGTCAATTCTTCCAACTTAAGGCTTCCGAAATGAGAAGTTTCTTTCCAATTTGACTCCGAACTTCCCAAAATTCAACTCTGACCACGCCTAAGAGTCATGATACCTGAAATGAAGTTGCTCATGTCCTCAAACCGCTAAACGAAGCGCTAGAGCTCCAAACAACCAGTCGGGTTGTTACATTCTCCCCCACTTAAACATGCGTTCGTCCTTGAACGTGCTAAGAACTGCTCTGGAGTTGCCTGAAATCATTGTTTAACACTTCGTGCACCTACTTGTGCCACCACCACTCAGTTGAATACATTAGCTTGATAAAATCTTAAGACATCCTCTTTTATCCATACAATAAGCTCAAAACCCAGTTCCAACACCTGAAATTCTCTGCCAGGCGTGTTTACAATATATGAACACCATATCAATTAGCACACGAAGTACTAGAACACAACTGCGTACCTTTGCTAATTTAGCATCATGCACCGCATAACCATCTAACCACAATGACACTCCCTGAACCTTAATAGCCAAAATTCCATGAATCTGATGCTCCCAGTGCATCTTTTGATATATATATATATATATATATATCCTGCTATAATGCTGACAATACTACCACAACGGAGGAGATGTGTAGAAATTTCTAACCAACTGCGGAGTTAACCAAACATTGAATCTTTCCCCTTGACTAAAATCATCATCTCATTTCGAACCAAACAATGGTAATTGTCCTGTAATATTCTTCACATAATCTCACGGCACTGATCCCTGATACCATAATTTCGTCTCGGCCAGTATGAACTACTCAGGCAATAAATCACCCAGGCATGACCAACAATCTCACATGATGCCACGACGCTCCAATAGGCCTCAACTCGAACATGATGCATAAAGAAATTACTCAGGAAGGGACTACTCGACTCACGTAACTAATATGAACTTTCCTCCAAAAATAGGAAGCAAAACACAGGAAAAGTAAATGTGGGAACCTTACTCAACATCACACTGTTGCGGCGTGCAACCCGATCAAAATATCATACCCGTGGCGGCGTGCCACCCGATCCTATCATGAAATTCACATAAGGAAATACACACCGAGCCGAATTTCTCACTATTACATATCGGTCACGAGCACGCTAAGCGCATAATACCATCCTGGGGAGACTGATAGAGCCATATGCTACCAAACTAGAGCACAATTAAGGTGCGATATATATACTCTGAATCTCAAGAGCTCTTTTTATCACATAACCTCATCACTACATGGAGACTCAACACATAGGGATTATCAAGCCGTTTCAGAAATCACACGGCACAATCATAATATTACATGAATTGGACGAAGATGGAACAACATCTGATATTCTAACGCCCCTCCTTGAGAAGCGCCATACTGGAATGAACATACCTGATTCACATGGAGCCCACAACCACATTGAATCCATTCATAATCCTCAAGCCAATTCCGCTCACACTGAACTAGGCTAATAGCTTTACCTGGGCCCATAATAACCACTTCATCTCATAACACACAAGAACAAGCATCATAGCCGGGACAAACACCCCACAATCCACAACAAACTGAACCGAACGCCTTCTAGGCACAAATTCTCAAATAAGATATATTGCACTCCCTTATACTTGGTCTAAATCTTCAATCAATCAGGTGACTACATGCCACACTTATACAATCTTCCCGTGGTCACGCTCCCATGACCTTTCACATGAGGTAACAAGTCTGCACATCCATACCACCAACCACACTAACACTGTAAAACAAATCAAGAACCCATAACCAATATACAAAGCCTCTTTCACCAAACACCGATCTCAGGTGATGTTGAAGTCATCACCAGCTTACCCTAAACATTCAAACCCTTTTTTCCTTGCTCACCCGAGATCATGACATCCTTTTTAACACTGAACCACAATCTTGATCCTTACTTCCAGTTACATACTATTTACTGCACCTGCATGCCAACATGAGATAACGCATGAATTCCATCATAACTCTTGAACCACCAATAGGGTGAACACCCCTTCATATAGAAACCCTTTTTTTTTCTCACCTCAATTCATGAGAACCATAACAACATACGAATGAATTCTCATATTCACAAAACAGGCAAATCCTCAGGGAATATTCTATACCCCCATGATCCTTCCGGGATCCGCCTACACCTGACAAGCAATAATACTTGAATGCTTCCATTATGATCTATTATGGAGGCCGACAAGCCTCTCACACACCGGCACAAACCACATGCATAATTTTATCACACTGACGAAACTGATCACTGCCGTACATGTGCCATTTCAACCATGGCTTACCAATCTATCTTCTTTTTACTTATCCTTAATTGCCTTAGAAATAATAGTAACCCCATTCAACTCATAACAAACTCAATCCTCACTCATCCTGAATGGCCTTGACTCTTGAGACCACGTTGTCTCAATCCCACAAACTGTCTCATACCCTCCTTGTGCGCATTCACAACTTCAACTAATATACCCCTACTGATACTCTTTCTCCAAATCTGGAGTTCATTTTCTCTCCTTCCTCCGATACTATCCTGCACGCTGAAAATAACATAAAACACCCCAACCATTTTCCCTTTATAAGAAATTACAGTGCAAAAGCTCGATTCTTAATCATACTGCTGCCTAAAACCCTTAAACACTGCATTCTTAGCCTTCGAATTCATTAGGACCACTATTGAGAGTCACCCACTCTGACTGGCCCCGAATACAATTAACTCCAAGGCTCTTCTAGCACATTAACACCTTCTCAATGAAGCATGTGATTGAGTCACTACCCTTATAACTTGCATATGCGTTAAGCATAAATTCTGAATCTTCCAAAGCCTAACCCTGGTCCAATAGGGCCAACCTTTGTAGACATTCATCAAATCCCATATGCAATTACCATTTTTCTCCTTACCCTTAGCTGTAATAACTTGCCGATACGTCGATAATCCGCAGCCCTATGAGAAGACAAATCCTGCAACCCCATTTGCAGGTGGTGGGGCTCTCCCACTTAGCCTGAAGCTGCTCCTTGCACCACTCTAGACTCCACCAAAATCCTTTCTTCTTTGCTGACATGATCTTTACCAACCGACCCGTCCAATTCTTCGAATTTCTTCTATTGGAATTCCATGAATACTCCAATTTTCTAGCATCATTCACATATTTGGCCTCCTACCGAATGACCACTTGAATTCCTTGCAGAAATTTGCCAACCAAAAGACCTCTAACCTTCTCACAGGAGATAACCCACTTGTGGAAATTATTAACTAACACCTTCCAACGACGCTGCACTTCACAATCTCTACGACATCAATACCCCATCCTACACCCTTCTTCATTTACCAACTTTACTAGTCTGTTTGCTCCTCATGGACATCTATTAAATGCGTGACAATATATTCTAATTCACCTCTATGCTGGCGCTCTCCTACTTTGGTCAAACTCCCTCTCTACGCAACTGCTCGACTTCCGCTTCTTACACCTGGCTTTCTAGAAATTCGTCTGCCACCTGACACTTCTCACATGTATTTCCTCACCGTATGCTGCCGAGTTGTTGCCTCAAATAAATATCATTCTCTATAGCACTTATACCAGCCGATCATCACAACTTCAAACCTTTTTGAAGATCATATTTCTCGAGCCACCTACATTAGAAATACCTATTCAATCCTGAACCACCGCACACCACGATCTCTGACAGTCGCTTCTTCAACACCTCTTCACAATACTTTGATCCCATGCAAACCGAAGAAACTATAGCACTTGCGGACTTAACACATTCTATTTGATCAAAGGCGACAATATCACATCACATGTGAATACTCCACCTCACTTGAAAACACCAAGTCTTACTACTTTGTCAACCAAAACCTGACCATTTGTAGTCCAATTGCCTTTCTTCCGCCGGAACTAAAATACTGAAACCTCGAAATCACGCTCTGAGAAGACCTCCCTTCAAGTCATTCATTACCCCGACATATGGGCAGGCATTCTACCATCATATCAACATCGCGCGATAACCAATCGTAAGCATCATAATAATCTGAGCATAGCCTCAAATTTCTCAGAAACACAGCTACTTAGCTAAAACAACATAATATTCTTCTACAGGGCAACAACAACAGCCCCAACCAACTACACATGGAAAATATCTCGCACCATATCAGTAGCACCATTTCAATACCTCAAATCCACGATTCATAGCAAGCGCTTCGCGACGTATAAGATTGAGTAGGAAGAAACATAGGAATAAGCCTCAAAGGAATCAAATCGCACAATGAGGAATCAAGAAGGGAAGTACTCCTAACAACCTTATAGCCACTCGAAGATAAGTACAAACGTCTCTGTACCGATCCGCAAGACTCTACTAGACTTTCTCATGACTCATGAAGCCTAAGGGAACCTAGTGCTCTGATACCACATTGTCACGACCCGGAATACATAAGGGTCGTGATGGCGCCGAACCCCACGGTCAGGCAAGCCATCACTTAAAAATTATTGAAACCTTTATTATAATATTTGAAATCACTACCTTTCACTTTATTACATAATAGTTGAATACAAATCCGTTAAGAAAATGTGATAGTTTAATAAGACATTTTTAATGAAATACATACCAGAACCCGGTGTCACAAGTGCATGAGCAATTCTAAGAATTATAGAGATACTACAATGCTTGTCAAAAATACAAATTGGACAAGAAATTTAGAAATAAAGTACAATACATCTGAGGGAGACTCCGTCGGCCGCTGGTCGACTCCGGATGGTGCAACTCGTCTAAGTCCCCAAGTCAGCCACATCACTGCGTCAAGCATGGCCACTAGCTATGAATGTACCTGTACAATAAAAATGCACAACAAATATAGCATGAGTACGAAAATAACGTGTACTTAGTAAGTATCCTGCCTAACCCCAGAGAGGTAGTGACGAGAGGCCGATTTTGACACTTGCTAGAGGTCAATACAATATAATAGATGAAGAATATCAACATGGTTATTAACATCGAATGACANTCCCACGCGTTACCCCATGATTTCAGTATACATTATTCATGTGAAATAGCCATTTAGGCTTAAGCATAAACTTACAACTTGGATTCATTTCTACTTTTTATCCTTACCAACATATTATACCAAATACTTACAAAATACATACAACATTTACCAACGTGGATCATGATTCCGAACTGTATCGTTACTTACCCAAAATACATATGTACATTACCCACATTGTGTCTACGGAGCCTCTAAGAGTA